>PYXC01000495.1:9145000-9288746 GCA_015244755.2 Tenualosa ilisha | reverse complement strand
AATAAAAAATAAACAATGGACTAAAGAAAGTAAGCAAACAGACTTCCAGGTATGAAAGCCTCCTGATAAGCACAAAAAATGAGTCAGTACTGATAATTGGTCCACCAATGGTCACGATGGCCAGTTGCCCATTTCCCAGTCCCTACATTTCTCAACTTCAAAAACCCACTGAGATCATCTGAAAGCACACGTTTAATAGACTTCCAATACACCTCCACTGGCTCACGTATTTACAGGTCCCTGTTCCTGTGTTCGGGTTGAGAGTCGTTAAAGATCCACTCGTAAAAACGGGACCAACCTGAAACCTGTGGAGGCCCTAAGAGAGTCAGTCTGGTACAGTGAGTCTCTCTTCCTCGACTTTGGAGACTTTTACTGCCAGTGCAGATCGCTTCCGCAGACGGAGCAATAAAAAAAAAAAAAAAAAAAAAAACTCTGCCTAGTCTCTCTGTCTCACACCCAGACCATCATACAAACAGATGGCCTTCATCAGCAGGGCCTGTGCGCGCACACACACACACACACACACACACACACACACACACACACACACACACACACACACACACACATTACCACACACACACACACAAGCACCAATCCCTCAGCACAGCTGGGTTTTAACTGACAACAGCAGCCCTAGTGGTGAACATGTCTCCATTAACAGCGTAATGATTACCAGAGCAGTGACAGCGCTGTTCTGCCCCTCTAGTACACTAAAGTAGGACTTATGTGGCTGCCTTCTTTTCATTGGTCCCAACAGCTGTCCAATACCTTTCCCCATCACATTAACCAGGAAGAACACTACAGAGCCTACCAGCACACACATACCATGCCATAAGGATTGTTCATTGCATGCTTTGTGCATTGTGTTGTGATTACTGATCAACTTGGTACTACACAACTAATTGAGTCAGCTTAATACGACACACACTGACGCCTCATAGATGAGCTAATTGGTTTATGCTAAGTGTGCTGATCATTTGTTAGCGCTGCTATTATCAGCATGGAGGAGACAAGGTTGGTTACCTTTCCACCGTTCTCAGTGTCCCTTGTCTCATCCACATCACCCAAGTCTCAAGTCGAGATCCACTGAAATTCCATGTCACCGTCACTGCCCAAACAGTGTCTGTAGCTGAAACCAGTTTATAGAGCAGCAGTACTTCCCTTTTCCTTCCATACACACCACTATCTCAACTACGCTCCGCCACTGATTTAGCTTTCCTAATGGTGTGGGACGGGTGCCAAATCATCCGAAATCCCACTGAGGAAACAGCTGACACCGGACTGGGTCCGGCCCCGAAAGGCGCCCTATCAGGACCAGTCTGTTCCACAGTCAACAGCCAACAGTTAGCTCGTATCTGGGAGACCCATCTGCCATCTTTCTACTGTCTCAATGAAAAAAAGCCCGGCCATAGTAATCAGATCCAGTAAACAAAATTTGTGCTCGTACTAAAGACAGTTTTGAAATCCACGAGTCCAGGCGTTGGATTATTTTGTTGCCAAAAGACAAGTAAAATAAAAATGTCTGACCACCCAAAACATATGGACTAACATTTACACACCACACATATGTAAGCACTAGCAATATTTACTTCAAAACAGTATGTGTTTATGCAACATATTCAGTCCAAATCAATATAGTTCAGGTTAAGATGTTTAAATACCACACAGAAATGTTTCAAATATTTAACAGACTAAACAGATTTCATATGTGCTCTCATCTCACTCATATACATGGAATTTAATCAAAATTCAACCATTTTATATTGCAGTTTTTTTTGCAGCATTCCATACAGTGTGCCAGTGTTACCCCAAAAGTATAGGGAAACCTAATCTGACCAATAAAAACAAAACCTGACAAGTTAAAATGTATAAACCCAAAGTGAGATGTAGTTATTTATAGACTGGTGTTCAACCCTTATGGTATAGTAAGTACAGTATGATTACATATAGGTCCCTCTCACCTTCTCTGCATCCTGCTCGTACAGCGCAGCTGAAAGCATTGATCCAGCTGCTGTTTGCGGGTGTGCCAGGCCGGAGCAGGTGCTGGCGTGTGGCCTGCAGTTTGTCCAGCAGGGCGGCGACCTTGGGCACAGGCTCTGGAAGTCGGGTCCCCAGAGAGCCGCCGTCACCACCATCGCGGATCCTCTGCAGCAGCCGCTGACCCTCCTGGTCCAAGCCATCCACGGGCGCCTTGGCGACAGTCTTGCGGAGCCGCGCGTGCTCCTCGAGCAGCCGCCGTGACTCCTCGGCGTCGGCGGGGAGGTCTTGGCGCGACAGGCCTCCTGAAGCTCCTCCAGGCGCGAGAGGAGGTGCAGTGCGCCGGCTGTGAACTCCTCCAGGGAGACGCGGAGCTCGGTCCACTCCACGTGGTCGTACTCCAGCGTGCCCTCCAGGTCAGCCGTCAGCTGGGACGGGTCAACCAGCTTGGTCAGGCCCTCCACGGACACCATGCTGGTCTATATGAGAGATCAGGGTCAATCCTCAATACCCATACATAAAACCAATATAGTGCAATATAGCAATAATGAATGGCTGTTGGATACATATGGAAGAAGCACATAATATTCAGCTGTGGCATTAAGAATGAATGGTTGCTATTGGGTAGTGATCATGTGACCACATTGTCCAATAAGCTTATAACGTCTAAGGTTAATGGCAGCATTAATTACTCAGACGAAAAGCTCCATCCAAAGCAATGTGTTGAATGGCCGTAATTGTTCATGGTTCAGAACGATCCACTATTATTGTTTCCCGTTCACAAAGCCAGGATATTAATACCATAGCTACTTTGGGCACACAGTCTGGACAGAGAGCACAAGAAGCCATTCACTGAATTTGACAAAAAAAACTGTATTACATCACTTTGGGCAGCAGTTTCAAAAAGTATCGATATTACGTCAGATTGACTATCTAACTACTAACACCTTGTTTTAAGCCATAACTGTCATAATATCACTGAACAGCGTTTTGTTTCAACTTCACTGAGTTGATGTGGAGGAGTCTGAGTCAGATATTAAAATGATGTGAAAGAGCATGACCTCTGTTTGACCCCAAGAGAGCTCACCTCGAATGTAAATTTGGCACTTCCGAAGTTAGTCTTCTGCTTCTGCCAGAAGTTGTCGGGCTTGATGATGAGAGCCACGCAGATCTCGGCGGGGAAGGCCTCCTGCAGGGTCTTCAGCAGGGGCTTGATCAGGTCCCACTTGGAGCCGCGCATGTCGATGATCACAGTGAAGCCACGCTTGCTCACGTCCTCACTGTGCAGAGTAGAGCAGGGCGTGTGTGTGTGTGTGTGTGTGTGTGTGTGGTGTTGGGGGTGGGGGGTGGGGTTGGAGGTTGGAAAGGCTCAGGTTAGACAGCCCTAACATGTAGATGAGTCACACACTCTAGAGCTCACTGCTTGGCCTTTCATGAAGGCAAACTGTTCTCCATACCTTCATATCTCATCCATATCTTTATATCCATACCTTCATCATCCAACAGTATCAAATCTGTGAATTTACAATTGATGTGGGTCTCCAGGAATGCGTCATCAGTCAGCAGCAAGTTATACAAGTTATACAAGTTATACAACTTTCATATACCATCCTTCTTCATACACATTTATTATGCATTGTTTATATAGACGTGTATTACAGGCTAATTATGGAGGATTCAAAATGAGCCCTCAAGTAAGCATGCCCACATACATCATCTAAAGCATAAAATAAGTAAAACATACACACACACACACACCACACACACACACACACGCACACACACGCACACACACACACACACACAAACACACACACACACACAGCCCACAGGTGCACAAAGAGTGGAGATTATACCCAGCCCTGGCATACAGATGAGAGGGTGAGGTAGCACAGCATTTCTTTCAGCATGAACACAGTACAAACTGTCTAAGTGTCATTTACTGCAACGACTTCTTCATAGATTTACATATAGGATTTCAGTAGGATTTATGTTCTTAATTCTGCAGAGTTTGAAAAACATCTGGGGGAAAAGTATGCACATTTTAATCTGCAAAAGCCAAAGTGAATATTAGCATATGCGTAGGAATCCATCAGCTGATAAATATGTACTTACAAATCATATATTTCAAACGATCTAAAACTCACTAATATATTTCGATGACAGCAGTCCCAGAGAGAGAAGGTGTACCAAACATCAGAAGCACTGAGGCATTTTTCACCGGTGACATTTTGTCTCACAGGACCCAGTGCACACACAATACAGCAGGTTAGCCCATTGCAATGGATGAATCACGGCCATTTTGTTACCTGGGCACAGTAGAGAGATAGGTCACCAGCTTGCGCAGGTCCTCCTGTTTTATTCGGTCATGGTTGCTCCTGGCGGGGAAGGTCAGGATGGGACCCCCTCGCTTGTCCCTGCCCCCTGAGACACATGAAGCCCAGGGTCACACTGTGATATTAGGACATCAGCCTTCCAAAGACACTCACCCCTTTTGGACAAATGTCAACAGAACACTCATGGGCATGCGTGCTGTGCTGAGTTAAGCCAACTGTTCATACCTATGCCAAATTGTGATATATACCAATTCTTACTGAGCCGAGAAAAGACAGTTGCTGTAATTGCTGATTTTCATATCTCGAGCACAATACATCACCTTTTGTCTCAGGTGCACGTGCATCATGTAGTTCTTTTGGTAAGACAAAAATGGCCGATTCTATTCTATTCTGTTCTATCCTATTCATTAACATTTTATCTTGATCTTGAGCTAAATGTTTTTTGTTAGGAAATAACTGAAAAACACCAAACGCAGTAAATATATAATAGATAATATAAATAAATAAATACATAATGCGTCCGTAAATAATTCAACTTGGGGCACAGACACAAAATTCCGCGAACTACACTCCCGGCGTTTCCTCGCAATCTAACTTGGTGGCTATGCCTGGAGCTGGACTGGTGTATGTTGCCTGGCTGTCTGTGCTGTTCAGCACAAAGGGTAATGTAGTAGAGGCTATGCTGCGCTACGGCGCAGACTCCGTCTCCGACCCCGACTCCGACTCACCAGAGACGAACGCTACTTTCTCCCTCAGCACCGTCAGAACATCACACGCTTTTATCCCATCGTTCCTCAGAGAGCTGGATGACAGGGACGGCACTAAGAGAAGTAAGTGAGAGTGAGAGAGAGAGAGAGAGAGAGAGAGAAAGAAAGAAAGAGAGAGGGTGAGAAAAAAAGGAGATGAGAGAAGAGATGGAGACAAAGTACATTTTTGGTCAGTAGTGTGGAAGCAATGATGAAACTACACAAGTATTGGTGGTCAGGTTCCCCAAGACAGACCAGGAGCGAGGTGAGAGGGGACTAACAACAACATGGGGTAAGAAGGACAGGACCCAAGACAGGAAAACAGACCGAAAAAGAGGAGAGCAGAAAAAAAAGACATTGTGTCACATCCGGTTAGAATTAGCCACAAATGACATGGTGAGGGCTGAATAGTTGTGGGCTTAAGTTGGGCTGAATGTCTGTGGAGTAGCTGAGGCTGGCATGCCTCTGCCACTGGCGGGCTTCTCCTGTTTAAATTCATTAGTGGTGTAATCTGCAGCCTCTGTAATCCCCCCTACCGACAGCTGGCCGTGGGGGCAAACAGCGGGGGAGAGTTCAATTACCCCCCACTCCCCCAATAAACACACACACACACACTACACTGTCCACCAAGACTACATCTGACGCCACTGTCTGGCATTTGTGTGTGTGCGTGCATGTGTAAGAGAGAGAGAGAGAGAGAAAGAAGGAAAGAAAGTAAGTGAGTGAGAGAGAGAGAGTCTGTTGTCTGTTGGCTTGTTTCTACTGACAAATGTATATGTGTATGCCTCTGTATAAGTGTACTTTGGGATACATGACTATGTGAACTGTCAATGTATTGGCAAAAATGTTTACCTAACTAAACCACAACATTTTATTAGAATTCTGCATTTTTTCTTATTTCTCTTGTGTGTGTGTGTGTGTGTGTGTGTGTGTGTGTGTGTGTGTGTGGTATGGGGGGGGTGTATGTATGTGTGTGCTGGCATGTGTGTCTGTTTATACTTATATACTTATATGCATGTATGTCAGTGAGTGCATATGTTTTCATTAGTGAACGCACGTGTATGTGTGTGTGTGTGTGTGTGTGTGTGTGGTGTGTGTGTGTGTGTCTGATAATAATAAAAACTCCATCTCTAAAAATTATCCTTAAACTGAAATGTCAATTTGTCATTAAGTAGAAAAGCAGCAATTTACAGCACAACATGGAAGACACATTCTGGTTAAAAATGTATTAACTACAAGTGTGCCCTGATTTTTACTGTGGCACGTCTTCATTTGTATGTATTTGATTATCAGTGATACTTAATACTAAATGACTCAACAGTGTAGTCTCAACATAAAAGTACCCCAAGCAATCCATTCAGATCCAGGCTGTACATGTCAACAGAGCATGTTTTTATAGTAATGTGTTGTCAATCTGGAAAATAATGTGTTGTTTTCTACAGGGAGATTAATTTGTGCTATATGCACTTGAAGTGCAAACAATCACAAAAACCGTACAACTGCACCCTTTAATTTTGTTTCATAACATCATAAAATCCACCCACCATGACACACATAGCTTACTTTCTCAACATCATGCTGCTTTTATTACAAGAATCATTTATCAAATAGTCTGAAGAACAGCAGAAATAGTCTACTATTGTAGTACTGTACTTCAACCCCTCATACTAAAGCTATCATAAACACACCACAAACCGGTGGTACCACATCCACACCATTTGTCTTCATGAGCGTCAAATCCGCCATTATCAGTGACATGTCGTAATGGCACTCGTAATGTTGTGTCCCGTAACATCCAGTAGGCAAACATGCAGATAAAATGATAAATATAATATGATTGATATACTGTAAAGAGGGACCGCACGGCTTTGCTTGCATCCTTGAAAAAGATGCTTTCTGAATACCGATACTGATACAGTATATAACTATCTCGTTATCTATCTTGTTTAGAGCATGACTACATTTTTCTTATGACAATTGAAGAATTACTCAGCTGTGGTAAGGTTAGTGATCAAATTTGTTGTGAGGTAAAAAACCTGCAGTTTTAAAACCTAAACTGTATTGAAGGCAATACAATCAAGAGAGAATTTTTTTTTAAATTGTCAAAGAGTATTTTTTTCTAAAGCAAGTCATCCATTAAAGAACATGAATAATGAAAATAAATCATGTCACGCAAAAAAATAGTAGTCTTCTAGCTCAGCTCTCCACAGAATATGCAGAGGAGCAATCATCAGAGTTTACACACTCTGAGATCAAAACACTGATGCGTAGCCGCACCATATCCCTGACTATGGCACATCATTCTCTCTCTTTTTCTCTCGCTCTCTCTCCCACAAGCATCCCTTGCTTGAAGGCTGAGAGGTTCTTTCTGCTGATCCCAGGGGGAAAGCTGGAGAAGCACGTGGTCTTGAGTCTTTGAGAGCTCTCTCTCTCTCTTTCTCTCTCTCAGCTCCTCACTGGAGCACTCCTTGAGGAGCTCTTCTCGTTATCGCACTGAGACTCTGCCCCCTCCGTGCCGCTAAAGCGCTTTTGGACCTCTCACCCCTGCGAGAAGTGTGAATGCGTCTGGCAGGTTAGCTGCTAAATGACGCTAATCATTTCAACCCATCATCACAGTGGTCCCAAGATGCCTTGTTCACATAATAGTTAATGAAAAGGTTTTGGAGAATGACGAGTGATTTAAAAGAGAGGTCCTTAATTATAATTTATGACAACCTATCACCAAATTCAGCAAAATACTCCCCTGTTACTCTGTTTCTGTCAGTTTGATGTGAGTACACAAAATGACAAGAGCTGGTTGAGTGTAAAGAACGCTGGTTCAGAAACAAATGCAAAGCAGTGACTTGGACTAATTTCTACACTATTATAGCCAGACCAAGAGAAAGGTGTATTTGACTGTTGAGCTCAAATGTCAACAACTTTTAAACAAATATTCACCTGTAGGCTACCAGAGTCCGATTCAAACCTACAATGAGTTAACACAAGCAACATCTTGCTAAATGACCAGAAATCAGGCGCAAAGTAAAAAAAGGAGAGACAGAGGGAGGAAGTGACACATTCAGGACTTCCTGAGTACAGGGGCCTGGCTGCCGCAGAGACAAAAAAACACTTCATCTTGACCAAGAGGAAAGTTTCAGGACGTCAGGAAATGTGCTTTATAGTCCCACACGCAGTAATTATGAAATGAAAAAGAATTGCTCAGCGGGCCTTTGCCAAGCCGTTCTGCAGCGCTCGGACCGTGCCAAGGACGGCTAGCGTATCGCCACACGCCCACTAACCGGCCGCCTCAGCCCCCACACTGCCACTAACTGCACCACCAACCTTCCTAGGAAAGAACTAAGAAAGTCGGATACAAACACACCATAAGAAAAGAACTCCCTGCACAGCCTAGATGCAAAGCATCAAGTGTTTAAAAAGGCACCTTTAAGCATATATAGCATGAGCCTGCTGCTGTTTCCCTAGGTAAAGTAGTCTCATACTGGTTCACTCTGCTCAATAGAGAAAGCTTGTACAGATGTTATCAGTGACGGGAATTAACTATTATCCACAGGCATTTAAACGCATATTAATTTCCTTTGTATGCTGAATTAATTAATTTTGCATACACCTACACAACAGATAAAGTTATTATGAATTCTCCTTAGGGCAGTGCATAGGTTTTATGATGGATTATTCTATCTCAAAGGCAGCTGAACAGGGACTACATTATTTGATAGTTACCACAGTCTGCAGGGAGTGGAGGATATTTTTGGGAGTTGATATTGTATCAGTGTCATGGCGCAATCACTTACGGTACAATCTGGTGAGATGGCTGAATACTATCCCTGGATCTAGTTCATCTTGCAGACTTATTTTAAGTGGTAGATCATGCCATCCAGCAAATTTTGTCTAGCCACATAAATTCAGATCAAGTGTGATTTGGCATTTAGCCTTGCCAGACTAATTATGTGATTGGTCGAGCGCCTCTGGGCCAGTTCAGTCGCCGGCTTAAAGTAGAAGGAATGGCAGCAGCAAATTCAAGTCCCCCATCGCGGAGCTTGGCAACCGTTGCCACAGCAACCCCCCTCGGTCTGCACCAGGTCTTCACCTCGCTGCAAAGTTTTGTGTGAAAATTCTTCATCCTCACAGACTTCCATCTATTGGAAGGACGCTAAAATGGATTTCCACCCGAGCTGAATTTCAGGTCCAGCATTAAATTACACCTCTACACACCTCTGCTCTTCTCTACCCCCACTGCTCATTTCAGTTGTTAGGTGTAAGAAATATAGCATGACTGGAACACCATCCATTACATAGTGCTAGCTCATCAGTACAAACTCAGCGGGCCTTTCAAAGGCAAACACAAAAGAACATGCACTAATTCATCACATAGCACACATCCCTAGTTATTCACTGCACAGTGTAATATACTATGCACTGTCTGAGCACTTCCAAACAAAGTATCTGTAAATCATACTCAACAGGTACAAAGGAAGGGACAAGGCTTTGTCTCTCTATTCTTGCCTTAAAGTTAGCACACACTGAGCCAATGGTTGAACGCCTGATAGTGTCAGGCCAGTCGACTTGTGTTTTGGTCGAACGGTATGCATGTCTCGGCCGATACTGGCATACCATGCCGGCTTATTTGCGGATGATTTCAAATGTTGACAACAGAGCCATCCACCACTGGTGTCAGTCTACATTGTGGTAGGTTCTGAAGTGTGTAGTCTGCCTGGTGTGGGTGCACTAGTTCCAGCTCCAGATTTAGATTCTTTTAGAGGGTGGGGTTGGGGTTTGATCAGGGGCACCACCACAGGGATGAAAGTTAGGATGATTCTAAGAGACTGGCCCTGATAGAGGGCCCCAGAGACCATTTTATTATAATTAGTGTTTGGGGAACCAAAATTATTTTCTGTCACAGGGCCCAAAATTTCTAGTGGGTTTCTGAGTGGGTTTGATAGCAAATTTTCGCTCTGCTCCTGGACATCATTGAGCTGATTCCATACTGTAACAGACAAACCATCAGACTACTGATGACCACTCACTTCACCACCATCACCACGACCACCACCACAATTTCTTCCCTCCATCTATCTAGCCATGTTCCACTGACTTTAGAATGGTCCAAACTTCGCCTGCTGAAGCATTTGGATCCAGCACCCACTTGCAATGACTTCATCAGAGCACAATCTCAGTAAATTATCACCACCTCCCTTCCTCACTCTCCTCATCAGTGGGTTTGCTGATCTGACTCCCTCGGCTCCTGGATGGGACTCAAGAAAGCAGGCAGGGAGCAAACTAGTCCTTTTATCTGCTCCCCGTCGAGAGAGACACAAGCACGCCGTGGCCAAGGCAGCAGTCCGTCTCAGGCTTCCGCCGCTCCCATCGCCACGCCGCCACTTTTCCCGTGCCAGGCCCACGAGCATCACCCGCAGGGCGTGTGTGTGTGTGTGTGTCTGTCTGTCTGTCTGTGCGTGAATCAGCTAATCCCCAGGATGAAGTGAGCGGGGTCTAAATCCTACACATAAGCAGGGTGTTGAACGGCATTTGATTTTTTGGTGTGTTAATATGTTCAGTACACAGGTCTGAAGATAAGACAAGAAGCGAAGCAGGAGGTGGGGAGGAGAGATAGGGGACAGGGGGTGGTGGAAGGTTTTTTCTCCTGCAGCACAGTAGGGAGAAAAGAGATCACAGGAGTAGTGCTCTGAACTGTACCCACAGCTCCCATTCTCCTGCTTTTAAGAGATACCGCTCTGTGTGTGTGCGTGTGCGTGTGTGTGTGTGTGTGTGTGTGTGTGTGTGTGCGTGCATGCGGGAGAGAGCACTCATTCCATTACATACACATTCTCACACTCATGCTCTCAGAGACACACTCACTCACACAAACAAACAGAAAGACAGAGAGAGAGAGAGAGTGTGTGTGTGAAAGAGAGAACACTAAAGACCATTCCATATAATGTACACTGGTGTGTTTGCAAATTCAGAGTGGGAAGTGCCCATTCACCAAATTACTGATGTCACATTCAGATAAGTATAATTTTGGTTTGGGCATACATGATGACCATGACAGTAACCGCTAAACTGTCTACTCACACGCGCGCACACACACACACACACACACACACGCACACGCCATCACTCCCCATCTCTCAATCATCTTAGTGTGCCCAAGACATGCTTGGCCTTTCTTCTCCTACATAGGCCTACACACATTCATTAATTTACAAAATCAGCGTGCTTGCTAGCACATCAGTCTCCCTCCCCATGCACACGCACACACTGGAGCATGTGTTAAAGGAGCTTAAAGCCTTGCCTCATTAAGGCATTGGCCCTTGCAGTAGAGGGGACGGGTGGGGGAGAAGGGTCCTGCGGGTGGACAGTCAATAAGTGGGTCAATGTCAAAGATCAGAATTTGTCTGGATCAGGGATCCGCAAAGTAGGATAAATACACGCCAAGGCGACTTGTGCCGGAGACACATGACGGGGTCTGGCTTGGCCTGCATCTCCTGCCAACCGTCACTGTAACCGCCTATACAGCACGCCTTTCCTCCTGCCAAGGAATGGTGGTGAGGTGAATGTAACATACAAAAGAGGGAACCGTGCCCTGATAAGCTGATGTGCACATGTGGGTTTCGAGCGCTCTCGTCCCGATTTGGGTTTGAATCAACAGGCTCCAGAGCGCGTGAAACATGAATCAATGTCACGACCGACAAAAGGCAGGAGCCAGCCACTCCCGTTAAGCTCCACAACCATATCAACGCTACTAGAGGTGATAATTAGAGGTGGGAGAGTTGGGACGCTTTGGTTAGTAATAGTAAACGCTTTCTGTGGCGAAGAGGTACCGTCCATCCACTGGGTACCTAATGAGCGAAATCTGGCGTTCAAGTGTTCATGTGATGGATATGCTGTTCTCAATTTGAATGGTTTTCAATGCAGTCTAGACATGATGACCAACTATAAGCGCCAGTGCTCAATCCTATATGGTTCTGAGCATCCTCCATCATCCAGGTAAAGCTAGTTGTAGCCTACCCTGTAGTGCTATGGTGGGTGTGCCTGCATTGATTACGCGCATACCGAAGAACATAGCCCGTGCTTACTCGAAAAATATGTCGGCGGCTTTTAATTGTTCAGTGAAAATCACAGTAGGTTACAAAGCATTTTTATAGAACGCGATCCCAGTATTGAGGCAGCCTTTCCAAGCCCATCGCAGTCTTGCGGGGGCTGCAACCATTGCCTCGCAAACAGCGGTGAGCCGATCACTCATCGATATCTATCTTGGTATTGGACAAAAGCGAATCGACAAACATGCCTACCTGTTTTAAAAAACGGGTCCGTATCCGGATCCGTCAATCCTTCCTCGGCAGCATCGGTAGAATTCATCTTTTGCATTAATACCTGGGTCTGCTGCTGATAGCAGACGATATTCACATCAATAAGTCCACTAATCTGTGCGAGTAACCCACATCAGAGTGCAGCCATCTCCAACCAGAAACCCCTGGCAGCCCTGAGTCCTGCCGTGGCTTTCCCCTTATGTACTAGAGAGACCCGCGCTGCATTGGGTGCTATTGTTCAGAGTCTGGTCACCCTCCTCTTGACAGACAGATCCGATGCCCGTGTTAGTAGTATCCGCTCTGTTAACGCTCCCTCAAATGCAGGACGTGAAAATGGCTTTTCGCGGACTGCTGGACCACATCCACACGTCATGCATCCATCGGTCCGTCCGTCCATATGGTGTCTCACTCAGCGCATTCAAAGGCGGTGTTCCCCTAAACTGGCAGATGAACACGGCTTGGGACCGCGGCCAGCAACCTCAAATGGTGGGGTACCATGGAAGGAGGTTCCATAGTAGTGATGTAACGAAAATCAGAATAATAGCCATTACCGACAACATAAAGCTATTGGCTAGGGGGGCTATAGCCAGGGTTATAATTTGTTTGCAAATTATGCTGGAATAAATCCCGCGGTCAATTAGGCAAGTACCCCAAGCTGTCGCACCGTTTAAACGTAGGCTAGTATGTTGTGAAAATGGGGAGATGTCATTGAAAGAGACTTCAAACACACCCTTCGCCCACTGTCTCCTCCTCGATTGCCTCCACCATCATTCCCTGGGGAACACATTAAATTGGCATTTTAAGGGGAACATCACATTGCCTCCGGCATCACATACGTTTGTACAACGGGCAAACATCACTGATAACAACACTCTGAAATCCCCAAAATTTGTTGAGTTGAGTTCAATCTCCCATTGTTGCTGCTTAGCCTGACCGCTTCTCATATTGCTTGGTTACAAATTGTGTATTAAACAGGGCAGAAACACGTGTGTTGAGCTACAACAGGATGTGACTTAAACACACCCGTTCACCGCTCTCTTTTAAGTAGCCTAATGTTAGCTGGTTCGGTGTTATGCTTCCACGCACTTGTCCTCTTCATTAGCTCAGCTATCAGCTATAGTCATATTTTGCTGTGGCAGAGGAAACATACATTTCCTGTGAGTCACATTCAGACTCCTCAGCTTTATCGCTTATTAAAAACATTATTTCAATATAGCAGCCAATAAAACACCATTGGTCAGTGATTATCGTGCTATTTGATGTGAGGCCAAACTCTAAAATGCCCCACAATTCCTTTTGTTGCAAAATGGTATGGTGTACGTTAGCGTTGCGAGCATAGCCTCAGAGCCTGAATAAATATCCTCATGCAAAGTGTATTATTCCCAGTATTGCAAACTGGACTAGAGATAGCAGGCGTTTTGTCGCCCCCATGCGGCCAATGACCCATCATCACAGGTAGAATCTGACTAACAAACTAGGCCGACGTCATAGTGATAAATGTAATCGGGCATTCAAGAACGCGCTCAAATTAGCTACAGTGTGTCATTATTTGACTTTTCCAACTTGACGACTTCTCTTCTCCTTTCGGTGTTGTAGCACTTCGCTTTAAACCACACCAATGACTACAATGCTTAAAACGGGGAAGAAAGTAGTCATCCCTCCTGAGTTGCCAGACCTCTTAAAGCAGTTCACCAAGGATGCCATCCGCACTAAACCCGAAGATCTCATTGAGTGGTCCGCACTGTGCGTCTATTAGAAATTCTGCTTACCGACGTCCTGGCATATACATTGCTTCTGGAATTATAACGAACCATGATCTTTAACATTCTGAAAATCTGACAAGATGTTCTCTATACAGGTACTTTACTGCACTTGTCCAAGGACAGCCACTGCCCGTAAGGGATAATCTAGAGAAGGCCACTGCACCCCACGCTATGGATCTCACTCCCCAGGCACTTAAAGCTATGCATTCTCAGGTAGGCCTAAACATAAAATAACAGAGAAACTGAGAGTATTTAAATATATAGACAAATATATTTCGTATGGTTGGCATGTTTCCTCTTTTGAAATAAAATTTTAAAAATCCATTATATCTGTCCTTTCTTTGACTCAGATGGGAGGGAATAACAAAGTTACGAAAGGGCAGATTCTAGAGGTATGGAAGTCCTTTGGTCTATCACAGGACCTGCTGAAGCATATCTTCACTGTTGGCTCATTTGGTGATGAGATTGAATGGATGAAATTCTTTGCTCTTGGCTGTAGCTACCTAGGAGGGGTGAGTATGGGTTAAGACAGAGTCACTTGTAATAATGCTACAATCTATAGGGCTACCTAATCATTATATAGACCTATGGGCCTATTTCACAGCAGTCATTTTTTCAAGAAGTTGCAGGGTAAGCAAAGGTGTTGTTATTGACATCCAATAAGGGTCTGATTCTGCTACACTGAATCAAAATCTTTTTGGCTGTCAGCACAGCACCTGTGCTTACCCTGCGACTTCTTGGAAAAATGGCTGCTGTGAAATGGGCCCATTACATTGTAAAGTGTATAGCATGGTCCTCCTGACCACCATACTGTTACTATCTAAATGTGTTTAAACCCTTCTTTCTCTCTCTTGTTGGCAGACCATCAAGAATGCCATGGTGAACGCCTGCTACATCCTTAACACAGACAAAAGCTGCGTCCCTCCAAACGCACTCTTGCCTTTTGACACCTTCCGCTACCTGTACACCTACTTGGCAGCAGTGGATGGAGAGGTGGCTCAGACACAGCTGGACCGGGCCCTCTCCCAGTTAGAGTCTCTTTCGTGAGTACAGCCCATTACAGTGTCCAACATGCTTTGTCACACATAGTGTAGTTAAGTTTTCTGACTTCAGAAATATATGCATTACCAACCATTTATAGTCTTCAACCTTTAAATTTATCCATCTATATATTGCACAATCAAGCACTAGCCAGTAATGTAAATTAATTTATCTTTCCATGGAAATATGCATGTGCTTTTTCAGGAGGGACAACAATGGTGTGGTCAAGGTGACTGATTTCATTGACAGCCGTAAAATACGCCTAGGATGAAAGTACTGGTGACACCAGAAGAGGACCCCAGCCCAAACCCTGTCCCTTCTTCTCTTTGACACTCTGCCAGAAATAAATTGATTGATTACCAAACATTTGTGATGCTACAACTGACGTGATATAATTGATATAATTTCAGTTTAATTCAAGAAATTCAACCACAGCCTATAGTCTTGCCCTATATCACACTTCATAATCTATTAACTCAAAATAAATAGCAAAACAAAACAAAATAGGCTAATAGTGCTACTAAACATTATGTTACATCGTAACCTTTTTGTAAAAACTCCCAACTCTCTTTTGTAAAATCTGTTCAACTAGATATTAAAATCATTTAGTAGGCAACTTAATGCTCCCGTAACCTGTGCTTTAATTTCATGCAGAGAAAATGGTATATTTCCCACTTTCTCAAACGGTTGCTCCTTAGCGGGAAAACTGATGATAAACCGCGATGTATGTAGCCTACAATACATCTCCATAGTTACCTCAGCGTCCACAAAATTCCTCTTTAAATGAACCACCACCGCCCGTTTCACACTACTGGTTAGAAAGAGACTTGTGAATTTGATCGGCATCTCTGTTGGACTAATAGGGTAAGGCAGAAGCGCAAACTAATTTAAGACCAGCCAATGACATTTTTCAAAATCTGAGAACAGCTCTGTTATTGGTCAACTCACCATGCCTTCCGTTTCAAACAACAAGCTCACACGACACCTCAACAAGCCTTTAACATTTCTCTGCTAACTTTTAAATGAATCTGTTAGCAATCTTGCTGTACAGAAATCCATAATTAATTGAAACTATTTGATGGTATGGTTCTCTTGACAACCTATCTAAAGGATTACACTGAATTGTTGGCCATTCGTTGTTGTGCCGCTGAACCTCTTTGCAGATTGGTTAGCTAACTAGCTTGTTCATCACTAACGTTTGTGTTTCGTGGTATGCATGATACTCCTTTCTTCCACTGGGATTTTCACGAGGATCTATCTAAATTGAATGCATTTCGGAGTTTACGTGTCGTGGGATGACGACAAGACAAGGACTGTCGAAACACAAGGTACGAAGCGCATCATTGAACTTGGCTCAGTAGCCTGTGTTGCAGAGCTATCAACAATCAGCTTCTTAAGTCGATAGTTTGTGCTATCTTGAGCACTGTCCTTGTTAACGTCATTCCGTCCAGAATAATGATATACACGGTAAGATCACTAGTTATTGCTTGGAGTAAATTTACGAAAGTAGCTACTTTGGGCCAGTGGAAAGCTATCAGCTATGCAATTTTATTCTCATTTACTGGTTAACGTTGTCTCTTACCTTGAGCTGTCATTCGCAGGTGATCTCCTCCGGGAGACTGACGAGCAGCAGTCGTGGACAGCCACTCAAGAAAAAGTCAGTGCAACATGTAGCCGCAGCGGTTATGGTATACATTTCCACTACTGAGTTAGAGTAGATATTTAAACTATTTCTTTCCCTCAGGGTACCCAGTAAACCAACACCTGCAGCTGAACCTCATTACTCTCTTTACTCCACGGACTCTGAAGATCAAGTAAATATTCAAATACAATGTTTATTTATTTTCTCAATGTTAATAGGAAGTAGTCAGCTGGTGACTAAAGCAAGTTCTTCTACATTAATCAGGTTACAACCATACACAGAGGGTTAGATCGCTGTGCAGCTTTGCTCCATGGCATTCTCCAAGCTGATCAAGAAGGTATAATGTTTACTAACATTTCATGTGATAGATGTGCCATGCTTTGCCATGAATAATTTGACATGTATTCAAATTTAATTTTATGTCAAAGAAACCAAACCATCCACCTCCAAGGGCAACAAGAATGCTCCCTCGAAACCCAAACCAAAGACGTTTCCAGGGAGACGGGAGCCAGAAAGAAAAAAGCCAGTGAGGAAAACAAGCTGTGCTGAAAGACAAAGTAACTGACACTTTCCATTGGATTTCCAACTTTACACTTAATCTAAAGTTACATTCACTGTGTTGAATAATGTTGCTGTTTCATAAGCCAAGATTGAAACTCTGTAAAATCATGTCTTACCAGTGGAGTGAGTGGGTTGCTCTTAGTATAATATTTACCCTAACTCCACAGCTCCAGAACAGAGAGCCATCTCGTCCTCCTGTTCTCTGCTGAGACAGCAGCCATGCTATGCTGAAGAGCCCAGACCAACGGGAGACCCAGGCCTGGGGTCACAGCAGCCAGGAGGCCCTCTGATCACCCCATCTGTGGCCACGGCTGCTCAGTGGGAACTCATGAAGACACAGGGGAGACCCCAAGCCTACCAGCAACAGCAGTGTGGCAGCGTCAGCCAGCATTCATCTGGTAAACCCCAGGGTTAATTTACATACATATTTATTTACAATTTGTGTTTATGTCCATGTATTTGGCACACACTTCTATACAAAGTGACCCAGGGCTAATAGTATAGTATAGACCTGATATAAGTCCTAGGCTACGAATCTCATTACTGTCCATCTGTCCATTGCTTTAAAGTAGAACTGGATTTGTCTCATACTGTGTCTGATGCCACCATTCAAATTCATTTCTTTTCTTTCATTTTTGTAAAGGTCATCAGGGTACACCTATGTTCAACTGCCGCTTGGCCACCTCTACTCCGATACTTGGACCTCAAGATGTGACTCCATCCCAGCCTGTGAGTTTCTTGGAAATGTACATAGATGTGTTTGGGTCTGCAAAAAGTAATTGTTGTTGGCATAGACTAATGACTAGTCACACTGGCTTTGTTTTCGGGGTTGTTTCATGGAGGATTTCACACAAACTACATTCAAGTGCTGCATTTTTAACGCAAAATGAAAAGATGAAAGTGGCTTTTGTAGAGCTGAACCAGTCAGTTCTACAGAAGACAAAAAGTGTACTGCACACACAAACCAATAGGAGGTATGCCGTTAAAATCAGTGATCATTGTTGTCCTCAAAGTCATTTTATGGTGTGTGGTTAGGTGAAGAAGGTCATTGCGCGGTAATTCAAAAACAACTGTTATTCCCACTAGCCACTCAGGTGATGCACACTGTACAGTTCTGTGGTTTGGGATAGAGCTGCCTGCAAAATTGTAAGAAAAAATTTCATTGCATGATTGCATGCTTTTGATTGTGTCAGCTGGGCTGCTATTTCTGTTTTTTGCATTGCGTTGGAGTTAGTTAAAGACCAGATGCCTTTTGTAAATGTTTAAGTGTTTTCATTGTCTTTGTGTGTGTGTGTGTGTGTGTGTGTGTGTGTGTGTGTGTGTGTGTGTGTGTCTGTATGTGTGTGTGTGCGTGTGTGTGTTTTCAGTGTCCCTCAAACCCTATGCAAATCCACCCAACACGGGATGCACAGCTGCAGCAGTTTGCCCAGCACTGGGTCATGACCCCTGCACCTCCGCCTGTCCCACACGGAGTCATTACCAGCACACCACAGATGACTGTGGCACAGCAGCCCACCTTCAGTAGCATGACGGCTCCCTTACATCATCTTACCCCAGTAACGACCACTGACATTCCGGCAGCCATTACAAATATGCCTGCTCCTTTATACAGTCACACGGCAATCATACCTGCCCCACCTCAGCAGCCTCTACTGCCCCAGCATATGGCTTTTCCTTCGGTACATGGTGTGCCTGTTCATCCCAGCCCTGCTGTTAGTGCTTTCCCCACTAAAGTGGCAAATGAGGTTCCCCAGATGCTGCACAACATAAATCCTGCTGCCACCAGGGCTACTGGGACTACCAGCTCCTACCCTGTCGCGGCACAGATGCCGCAGCCTCCTGCACAGGCCGTGAGCGATCGGGGTCCATCTGAGGGGTGCCCGTCTGGGACGAATTCGGAATATAGCCCCACGAGCGACGAGGAGGCGGACGGGGTGGACATCACACCAGTGAGAGACAGCGACTCTCAGGCTGGAGCTGACTCTGGTAAGAGCACACCGGCCATCCTGAAGGCTAAGCCACTGAGCCCCGAGAAGACTGCCAAGAAAGTCATGACTGTCAAATACCTCCTGGGGGAGCTGAAAGCAATGGTTGTGAACCAAGGTAAGAAAAAGATTATTTGACAGAAGGTTGAATTGACTGATGGTGTGATGTATTGAGTTGTTTTTTCCCTCTCCCACAAACACTTTACACTCTCTCTCTCTCTGTCACTCTCTCACTCTCTCACACACATACACACAATAGCTAGTCTGACTCTTGATTGCATAATTCAGTGATCATCTGATATTCGTAATATAATGACCATTTGATATTTTATTTTAGTAGACAGATATTCTTATTATTTATAAGGTTTAAGCATTTCAGTACCATGGAGAAGACACAATCATATTCCTAAAATATTCCATGCCAAACCTGTAAGTGAATGAACTGATGGAGATGCCTGTGGGTCATACTGATCATTTTATAACCATTAAGTGAAACAAAATAGCCTCTGTATGCTCGTTAGTATTAACTGTAGTAATAACCGTCTCCCCACGGTATCCCAATAAGGTATGATGTTTTGCACACAGCAAAATGTTTCTTTATCCAATCTACTTTCAAATTATTGTGCCAGAAGTATATTTACTTGTGTTTTCAACCAATCAGTAGTTTTAATGATATTTTAAAGTATTAATAATGGAAAAATTAGATATTGATTTCGTTTGGTGCAATTGGATATAGCGTCTTCCAAAATGTACTGGTGCTCTCTGAGAGGGTTGTGAATACAAAAACAAGACTGGCAGTTTGTCTTGAAGATTGTAGAGGGGAAAAATTGTTGTCAGCAACATTGTATTAAATTGCATAATGGGCACACGGTCATAATGTCATAGGTTGTGTTTGTGCTTTGTGTGTGTGTGTGTGTTTGTGTTAGTCCATTGCACAAAGACATTTTAAAATTCAGATTTTTATTTTTTTTTTGATTTGGTAAACCAAATAAGGTTAAGGTTCCCTAAAAGTTGCAAGTTGAAAATGTCTAGTTATGATAAGTACAGTACTTGTAATATCTGTCTTTGTGTGTTTTTCTCTGTCTTACCATCTCAGACAACGCAGCTGTGCAGCTCATCAGTGAGGTGGAGAACAGCATCTCTCTCCTACCAGCCATGGTGGGCTCCACCAACATCCAGGCTGAGCTCGCTTTGGCTCTGCAACCACTCCGCAGTGAGAATGTGCAGCTTCGCAGGTCAGACATTCACACAGGCATGCACTCATTGATAATGAACAGCTCTGCATGTTGTTCTCTCTCACACACACACACACTCATCTACAGTCAAATTTGCATTCTCATACACAGGTAGATTCAGGTACAATTAGCTTTTTTTAGTGTCATAAATTTACATTTGATATTTCATCTGAGATAAATTCTAAATAAGCATCATATAAATCTGAGTTGTTGTTACAAATATGCACACACACACACACACACTCACACACACTATCTAATATTGTTTTGCAGAGTAGAGTCAGTTAAAGGACAGTGCTTCCCAAAGGCTACTAAAATGCATTCTCAGTGTGCATAAAGAGAGGAAAAAAAGCTCATTTAGATTCAAAACTGATTCAGTGAGACTGGTGTCCTGAAGCTATGGACACGAGCACTGCAAGTGGCATTCATTGTGTAAACAAATGACTTATGTTTAGAGTCAGTATTAGTCAGCACATCGTAATAATCTTTGTTACCGTATGACTAATATAATGATAAATCAAAAATGTGTAGCAAAATACACTTTTGCAAATGAGCTTTTAATAGCAGTATGCATTAATGGTAATGGTAATGGTGTGTGTGTGTGTGTGTGTGTGTGTGTGTGTGAGATAATGTTGATCTAGGCGTCTAAGGATCCTCAACCAACAGCTGATGGAGCGTGAGCGAGCAGAGAGAGAGGCCAGGCCTGTGGACTGTGACCTAGAGAGTGAGTGGACCCCCTCCCACCTGCTCTTGTGAAGCCTTTCGTACTAAGATACCCATTTGCATGTGTAATTCTTGTGCTTTCCTGGACGTGAACCTATGAACATAGTCATTTGAATCACACCATGTATGTTGATCTACTTTGACCTGAGTAGTGTCCCTGGTGGTTGACCTTGATCAGCATTGAAAACACTACAGCTCTGTCAGTAAAATTGGCCCCAAGCCAAGCATTCAACCAACTGGTCTGATGTACAATGTATGGTCTATGGAGAATTTTTGCAAGGCACAAATTATAACTGGAAAAGCACTCGAAGAGCACAGACCTCTGCCAAGGCAAAATAGGGTCACTGACTAAATACAAATTCCAATTGGTGTTCCGGATCACGACCAAAAGTTTTATCATCTGTTCCTTGTCCTAATACCCATGTTGTCTGAAAATTTCATCCAAATCCGAACTTTCTGAGTTATTCTGAACACAGACAACCAGACAGACAAACAAACAAACACCGGCAAAAACATAACCTCCATGGCAGAGGTAATAAAATTGAAAATGGGAAGAGACTAAAGCGCAGAGGACACAGGAACAAATTATTAATTATTTGACATTTATAGCTTACTGATAGCCTACTATGAGATAACCTCTCCAGAGGTGCCGCTCATTGCCTTAATTGTGGAGGAATACAAGGAAACCGTGTATATTATTCCCTCAAAAAGGACACCTGCTTCTTGTGTAGCATTTTAGCACACCTGTTACATTATGCTTGCTTCTCCTGATGTTGTGTATGACTGCAGTTCTGCCCCCAGGAGGGAGTCCACAAACTTCTAGCACCTCTGACTGAATATTGGCTGTGTTAGCAGGGAGGCTAAAGCCCATGGGTGCTAGCATTTATTACCAACACATCCCATAAGGTGTTGGAAGGGAGGTTTTAGTCACTTCACAGCTACTGTTACACCAGAACAGATTTCAACTAAGTGAGTGTGTCCTCTTCTCTTATTGTGTGTAGTGACCTCGCTGCAGTCCCTCAACCTGAGTCTGCAGCTCCAGCTAAGGGAGGCCCACAAGGAGATGGAGCAGGTGCAACTGGAAAACAAGGAGCTACGGCAAGTTGTGGAGGACAAAGAGAACGAGCTGCAGCTGAGTAGGCAGCAAAGTGAAGCAGAGACCAGTCGCATAAGGATTGGTAATGTCTACCTGTCATGGCTGTTCATTCATTGTGTCTTCTGCAGCTGGATGCACAGTATGGAATGAAGTCAAATTAACTATATAATTGATTTTCATTCACAGATGTCAGTGACGCATTATCTGAAATGAAAAGCTATCAGTGTAAATTGGAGAGTTCCATGGTGGAGAATGCTGCACTGTCCAGTTCTGTCCAGCAGAGGGAAGCAGAGATCTGTAGACTGCAGGAGATCGTCCGGTAAGTGCTTATCAACTTGAAAAAGAACTGAAAGAAAGAAAATTTAGTTTATGGTTCTAAACTCCAGCAACTCAGCACAGCTTGTTTTTGTCTTTTTTTTCTCTGCTATCATTATAAACTGTTGTTGATATGTTTTCATCAACATCTGATAGGAATCTTCAAGGAAAAATCATAGAGTCCTCCAAAGCGCCTCTTGAAGCATTGGATAGACCAAAGTCAACTCCCCAGCTCAGGAAGCACATTTTGGAAATACATCAGCAAGAACAGAAGAGCTCATGTGGGTCTGATGACGTCTCTGACTCAGTCAAAAACTACCTGCAGTCAATGGCAGAGAAAGATCTGACGACCTCCCCTTCAAGGTCTGCTCACCTGAGTCCACCAAGGACCCCGAGTCACTCCTGTGCACAGCGGAGAGATGTTGGGCTTAGTTTTCCACAGGAAAAACTGCATTCACCCAGACACCAGGGCACAGGCATGCTGGGAGGGGAAACCAACAGTGTTGGTAGTGAGCGAAGCTTGGGTTGTGGGATTGATTTTGCCCCTCTGAAAGAAACTGGAGTGGTACTGGCAGAGCCTCCCATGAGGATGAGTCAGTCTTTAGAGGGATCTGGTGCTCTGAAGTCTTTAAGTAAAATCATGGATCGAATGGCTGTAGCAGCCAGAGGCCTACAGATTGAGGACAACACTAAACCATTTAGTAATAACGGGACAGCCTCTCACAATAAGGCCAATCCTGGTGTCCTGCCCATTCCTCCGCCAATGTCTAATAGACATTTGGACCTGGGTGAGACACCGGCAATATACACTGGGAGGCCCTCGTTGATGGACAGCTCCATCTCCTCATCCACCTCTTGTGAGTCCCAAGCCACGGACTGGAGTATAAACTCCTGGTCCACCTTCAACACACGAGACGAGGAGGTATTCCGCACCGGCATGGCAGCACTGGATGCCAGCATAGCTAGGTTGCAGAGGACCCTGGCTATTGACGTGAAGAGATGACCATGCTCTCTTTTACATGAAGTTCTATTTACAGACCTGTGAGTCTAACAGAACTATAGAACATCAGGGTGTTTTTAGACAACGGTCTGTGTGTGTGTGGATGTGTTATTGCGTGTTTTTAATAATCACTTTAAATTATTGAATTTCAATAATAAAAAGATTTGAAAGAATTATTGTGTATTTTATGATGAAATTGTCCAGTTTCTGGAGTCTTTCTAGCAAAGATTTGATTTGTTATAGTCTCTAAAATGATCATGAGTATTGTAACTTATATTTCAGTGGATGCATGTAACACGACCACTAATTCTAGCCCTAAGAAATGATTTTGCAGAGGGGCATTTAGGCAATATACAATGGTGGGGGTGGGGAGCTGTTTTGTATCGTTCAGTCAAATGTAATACAAATGGGAAGAGAAACTAAATACATTAAAGCACAGATACTTCTACAGGAGATTAAAAGAACAAGAACGCGCTCTATGTCGCACAATAATGATGTCACCGTTACTTTAGAAACCAAAGAAGCGTCTCGAGCTTCGCTAACAACTCCAAACAAGAACACTAGGATTAGCCAAATTGTTTCGCGAGATTGTGATGTTGACGCTCGTGTTGAATGCAACTTTTGTAGAAACCCATTAAGCCAGGAGGATGTTTAAACGTTTATGAGAGCGATGTAAGTTACATTTAATTGAGTTGCCTATAACGCGCTGCTTGTCGTCCAATTAGCCACGTAGATAGTTGCTAACGCTACTAGCTAACAAGGACATAAAATGAATCCTGATGTTCAAGCTCTTGTTACTGCAACAAAACGTAAACCAGAGGAAGGAATAGAGGACGTTTTGGCGAAGCTGACAGGTAAGAAGATGCGCTCGTAATTTTCTTATCACTGTTTAACAATAGGCTAACACAGATTTCACGTCTTTGTGTTACAGAATGTTTAGGAAAGCAGTCATTACAAGATGAAGAAGAATTGGAGACTTTCAAGCAAGATCTATTCCATCATGGCATACTAAATTACTGTGCAATAGCTCTGAAGCTAAATTTCACCAAATCATACGGTGGATACAAAACTGCTGTACAGATTGCAGACATTCTAAGGTAACAGACTTTGTGTGTCTTTTGTAATATATATGGTAAACGGACAATGACATGTAAGACTGTTTTTGACGTGATGGAAACATGAGAAAGTCCTCTTTCTTTTGTCTCAGTGCATGCTGTGTTGGTAATGGCACTGTCAAGAACTCTAAAGCTTTCCATAAATTTCTGCCCCTGGTGGTGAAGAACCTCCTCTCGCTCGCCGACTCACTCATGATCAAGGCTTTGCGGGTAATATTGCTAATATTAACACTGAGCCATATGACCAGGCACTGGATTGAACAGATTAAATGTGTCAATTGCGGTGAGATGCTTGATGCCCACGTTCAGATTAGGCATGTCTTCTCTTCCAAAGGACAAGAATGAAACCGAGAGGACTCGAATGTTTCGGAAAGTCATGGACTCCATAAGCTGGCTCCTGAGGGCTCACCATTATCTTATTGCACATGGTATCAAATGGCCAACACACTGTGAAGTGTTAAGACTTCACACACACATTCACAGTCTAGCATTGCAGGAGCACAAATCCCAAACCAGGAACCTTTACTTTTATACCATTTTCCTTCAATTGATGATATGACAACAAGGCGTTGAGAAGTTGTTGATCAGGACTCTGACTTTTATTTCTTTTGCTTGTAGTTCTAAGTTCCAAGAATTATGAGAACATACAATTGTCTGAGGATGAGGATGTGGCTGTGGTCTTGTTGTCTCTATGGTTGGACCTGCTTGGTATGAAAAGGTAAGATGTCACCCACCCGAGATGTCAAACCAGCCAAGTGAGTTTGAGTAAAAGAGACAAACTGAATTTCCAAGTGCATCTTTCCACTGTGGATTTCTCATACTCACTGCAATGAACTGATGACCATTTAGCTAATATTATCCTTACCTCCTGCTGTGTCAGACCTAAAAATCGCCTAATGCAGCTAAGGATGTGCCAATTTTATTTCTAGACTTTTAAAAATAATTTATACACAAACTTCTGGCCTAGATAAAACCTGTCTAATTCATGTGTTTCCACAGCTCCAAAGTTGTTGAGGACATTGGGGAGCAGGCCCTGCTTGCCATTATGGATGATATAGTGTACAAGATGTCCAACTTCCAGAATCCTGTTATTGGCCGCAGTTCAGTAAAGATTCTGATGCACACCATGAATCATGACTACAAAATGATCCAAGTGATTGTCAAACGTTACAATGGTGCGTAACCTTTTGAACACCTGATCTAGACATGTTGTTGTAATAAAATGTTAACGGATATAAATGAAATGGAATTCCAAATTGTATCCAAAATCGAAATGTTGCCTTCAAGGAAAATTCTCTTGCACATGCCAAATTTTGACAGGGCTTTACTCTAATCTGTGTTGTGACTGAATGCATCGCGTTGGATTCTGGTTTGTTGTTTAGGGCTGGCTGCATTGGCATTGAAAGATTGGAGAGGCAAAGGCTTCGACCCAGTGCTGGACCGATTCATCAGCATGCTGAAGTCACCACCACTGAGACACACTGCCACTAAGGTCAGGGAAGATCACAGTAAAACATCAGTTAGTGTGCACTGGCCTGCTACGCTCTGGACAATTTCACTTTCATGGTGATTTTCAGAATGAGAAAAAGCTGTCGGCCATTCAGAAACCACAGAATTTTAGACATTACATTCATTGACATGAGGAGAGACTATCATTATCATTTGTATTGGTCAGTAGGACACTATATCCAGAGAGGGCAAAAGCGGCTCAAGAGGCACAAACGTTTGTTAAGTTTCGCGTTCTATTTTCGCAAGGGGGAGGGGGGAAAATCCCCCTTTATGCAGACAGGTGTCAAGCCCTCATACGCTGATACAGAAGATCATTGAGAAGTTGACATTGTGACGTTATGAAACACCCCCACTTATGCAGACTGGAACTATTCATGTTTGCTCCCATTGTAACGTATTATTTTGCTCTATCTTGGTCAGTATTGAGTGATCTTTGCTATATCGTCATAGTTATAATTGTCTTTATAGTTTTAGTTACTGGTGCGAACGCATGATGAATACATTATTGTAAAAAGAATGTACCTTTTGAAGGCTGGATTTTATGCATTCATTTGATTTGGACATGCCACAATGCCTTGCTGCCACCAAACACTACCTTAGAAGGCAGCATTTTTTTCCGTTTCAGACACAGGCAGTAAATTCAGTGAAGGTTATTGTCCTCCTCCCTAAACTGTCCTTTGTTTATTGTAGTGGTGCGTGTATGTGTAAATCGCAGGTGTATCTTTGATACCTCAGGGCATGGATGAGTCAACAGAGAGGCACAGGGCTGCTTGTGTGATCCAGGCCGCCTGGAGGGCCCACCAGACGCGGAGGAGACTGAAGAAACTTCCACGAGCTGTCACCAGACTGCAGAGGAGCTTCAGGTAACCCTGACCTCACCTGACCTCACACGTATTCACTGCCCCACAGAAGGCGGCACATATTGTTAATGAAATGTCACACTGGCACTGCACACTGCTCTTAGACCTATCTCGAATCAAAAGGTGTTTGCAGTCATAGTACGGTGTGGCATTTTGTTATCAAGCAAAGAAGGGGATTTGTCAAGAGTTTCAGAATTGGAGATTGCACTTTATTGGTTAAAATCACACATGGGGTGTAAATGCCCTTGAGACATGATACATATTAGTAATTATAAAATTAAGTGAATCAATTATACATTCCCTTTTTTAGACATTACTATTTCAATTCCCTTTGCTGAATCCTGAATTGAGAAATTTGGTTAATTTGGATCCCTTGTTTTGGGGGAACAAAACAGTGAACAGACAGTTCTGATCTTGGTTGATACAAGAAAAGTAAAACCTACCCGTTCGTACTTGAGTTGTCTGTGTCTTGTTTGTGTGTTTCAAAAAATTAAAACACACACACACTCACATCACACAACAGCTAAGCAATGACGTAGTGTTTGGTAGTCTTTGGCTCTCAGACTACCTGGGACACATGTTCATTTTGTGTGTGTGTGTGTATTTAGGGAGAGGAAACGCAGGGAGGAAGAACAACAGGAGAGGAAACGGGCGGAAGAGGAACTGCGCATGCAGACGCAGCTTCGCAGACGGAGAGCCAATCGGCTGTTTCGCCAGAGACAGCTGCAGCTCATGGAGATCCTCCCGGCAGGTAACACAGGATGACCTTATCTGCTGAGATCCCGATCTCACTGACAGTGTCATTGTGTCATCTGATAGTAAGTAATTAAGTAAATAAGTAAGTCATTTATTTATGTTGTGCATTTTTTTGACATAAAAGCCAATCAAAGCACTTACGACAAACACAAAGATGTAGACAAAAGAACACAAAACAGTCAGGCTGTCCATGGGTGATGATGTAGGCCAAAAGTAGACATGGTGCGCACATGCATGCTCATCGGTCTCCTGGGGAGGCAGAAGTTGAACCATTAAGCAGGTCAGCTGAAAATCGGGCTAAGGCATGGTAAACCTCGGTAACATTTCTGACCATGTATAGAGAGCACAGTCCAAAGTTGCAATCTCTCAGTGCAGATGATAAGGTGGTGGTGCATCATCGATGTAGCCTGGTCTGTCTCATGCCAGTTGTGCTCAGTGTAGAGTTCATTATAGCACTACGTTCAAACAGATCAGCTGACCTGAAGCAGTGGATCTCACAGAGTGAAGCACCCAGTCTCTCTGCTCAGGTGTGAGTGTGTAGACGGAGCAGTAGCCTAAATCACTTACCTAATGTACTCCGTTGCCCCAGGCAGGACCTCCAACTGATGATGAAAAATTAAAAACTTAAAAAGTACACAACAAAAACAGCCTGGAAAAACATGTAGCGAATATGTTCAAAGAGACAAATGACAAGTTTAGACAAGACACAACATAAAATAAAGGAAATTTAAAAAAACATCAAACAAAAACAAGTGCTAGACGGAGCAGCGTAACTCGCCAGGGTCCCTGTAATCCTGCAAACTCCACAGACAGTGTACACAGACAGACTGCCAATACCGGCTTGTTTGTGGCTGAATTAACATGTTGAATCTGCAGTAGCGCCATCGCAGGAGGTGTAGCGGGCTCCCCAATGGCCTGGTTAAATTCTTATTCTGGCTTGGTCCGTCTGGCTTTCTAATCATATCCAAATGTCATTTTCCCTGGTTGATTCCCTTTTATTCTGGACAGATATATTTACATCCAGATTGTATCTAGATCTGTGAGCACCCGTGTCCTGTCTGCCCTCTATCCCAGCCCAGGTGGAGCGCTACCTGGGCGAGGTGGAGCGCCAGGCAGCCCTGCTCATTCAGCGCGTATGGAGGGGCCACCGGGAGAGGCGGGTCTTCAAGGATCGCAGATACCACCTCAAGCGCCACAAGGCCGCTGTGACCATCCAGAGAGCTGTGAGTGGGCATCTTGCCAATTAATTAAGTTGGTATAAGCAGCGGTATATGGGCATTGCAGCATACTGTGGTATGAGAGTCAAATGTTATCATATGATATCATATGTATATTTACCTAATAAATCTTTAACACTGGACAGACAAATACAACACACTGTGATTAGAACTAGAACCAGAACCATTCAGAGGCCAGTTATCGCACCATGACATTTTTTTTCAACACTTTCAAACCTTCAATAAACCAGTTGACCAATCGGTGAATAATGCAGGGCTGGAACTGACCTCACACCAAACACTGGGGATAAATCAGATTCAGCAAGTTTTAGACAGATTTACCAAGTCTTAGTTTCAACCAGAGATCTTCTCTAAGACCCTCAACCAGGAGGCGTGTATGTTTGTTTAAAAACGTTTAATAAGTAGGTGCTGGAAGAAATACTTCCAGGTTGGTCACAGGTAGATGGCTACTGTATGTACTATTATTCATCCTATGAGAGATCCTTCTTATGCATTGACCAGCTAGTGGTTAGCAAACACACACACACACAGAGAAAGAGGGCAGAACGAACACCCAGAGCAGTGGGCAGCCATTACGTCACTGCCCAGGCAGCACTCATTCATGGATGTGAGCACACTCTTCAATCTCCCCCCCTCCATTTTTCCTACTAGTCAAGGTTTGAACCCGCCACCCTTCATTCACCTGTATACCTAGTAGGCGATTAAACAAATAGTACCATATTTTAGAGAGCTCTGTGGTTTGAACACGTTTCCTCTTCATTATGTTCAAAATTGACCGTCACTACTGTGTGAAGTATTTTGCCTCGGTGTACTCTAAATGGTAAAAGGTTATTTTGCACACTTGTTTTGGTCAGATGGACCAAGGCCTGTAGAAAACCCTTGTTTATTCTACTTTCTTTTCTTGGTCTTTATTTATGAATGAACTCACTACTTTGTATTTGTGTGTGTGTGTGTGTGTGTTTGCGTACGCCCACCTTTGCATGTACATGTGCACTCCTTCAAAGGTCCTGCGCTTCTTGGAGCGCCAGCGTGCCCAAAAGGCTCGTGCGGTCCCCTGGCTGGGTCTCCAAAAGCTCACGGATGCCAGGAGGGCAGAGCTGCAGCAGGAGGTGGATGAACACCTCGAGCTGTATCGTGTGAGTGCACCAGCACCATCGCCACCACCAACATACCATTATACAGGCAGCCTAGCTACTAACTCTCTTAATGATCTGTGGTTTGGGGGGCAAATGTACAAAAGCATTATATTTATAATAATTATATTTCATTACATTGCCAGCTCCAGCGCACAACACCACCATACAGACAGCCCAGCTACTCTTTTTAAATGACCTGTGGACCGGGGTTTAAAAAAAAAAAAAAAAATTGAAACAAAAATCTGAGGTGCAAATGTACAAAATCATTACATTTTTAATAATTCCTAAAATTGCTATGTGGGCATTGGTGTGTAGTGTGTTGACTGAAAAGGCTTTTTGCCTTCAACATGAATGGGCCGCAAATGAAAAATTACTTTTTTTTTTTTACAAAATGCCTTTGAAAAGCAGGTTCCATCCAGACTGTGCTTAAATGCACTACTAGTGAAAACTATTCAAAAAAATGAAATCAGAACTCGAAAAACTTGTTTTGCTTTTGCTAACATTTTAATGAATTCAGTCATTTAGAGCTTTTTCATGTCGTCCTCCTCCTTCGGCCAGCTAGACTTTTGAACATGAGTTACTTACTTTTGAACATTAGTTAGTTAACTTTTTTTTTGGACTGGCAGTTCTCTTCTGCCTTATATTTCTGTTTGCTATGACATCTTATTAACATGTTCCATATTTTCTTATTAATAAACTGTTGTTTGATTTGTGATTGTGATGCCATTTATGTTATAAGGTCAGAGCAAAGCACTGAGTGTACCAAAAGCTTCAAGTTTTGTAAGTAGATCAGAAAGCGAAAGACACTCCGTGTACAGTGTGTGTGTGTGTGTGTGTGTGTTGGTACGTGTATGTACGGTATGTTAATGTGTTGCTGTTGCGGATGTCCTGTTGTCCTCTCCTCTAGTGTCGAGGGATGTCGGAGCAGCACTGTCGGGAGCTCCATAGCAGCACCCAGCAGAAGCTGCGGGATTGGCTGAACACCAGGGAGGCCGCGCAGAGAGAGGAGGAGCACACAAAGGCTGTACTGGCCCAGATCAACACAGACATGGAGCTGCTACTCAGTATGCCAACAAACAAACAAAAAATTAAAAAAACATCAACAGTTGCAACACACAGGGTCACAAGCAACATCATCTGATTTGACATATAATATGGATTGTATTTTACTGGAATATGATATGAAATTTCTGGGGTTTTTTTTTTTCCAAGTTCAGCAGTTAAATGTTTAAGATAGGTATTCTGTATTGCTAAATTTAGCAACACCAGTCACAAAACATTAGTTTTGATCACAAAACCCCGAGAGTTTTCCAAATAGGGGTTTTATTAGTCAAAACTAATAAAGTTAGTTTTATAACTCTCCCTCTTTCTTTTTCTTTCCAACTCACCTCTTTCTCTCCTCTCCATTCAGATGCCCCATCCTTGAAGGAGTCTACACAGCAGGACTGCGAACGCTTCCTGAGTCGCTCGGGTCCCGTGGCGGCACGTGCTAGGCAGTGCCACAGTGCCATGGTCCGGTCGGCCTCCCTGCCCTGGTGGAGGAAGCTCACCGAGGAGTTTGCCAATGCCGACCTGTTTGAAATCCACCGCGACGACGACGACTTTGGCGACGTGGACTTGGAGGTGGCGAGACTCTATCTAGGTGGAATACGCGAGGATGCAGCACCACCGGAGTGATGAGGCACTACTGGCCCTGTCTTATGGACAAGATGCTTAGGCCCAGATCAGCGGGGACGTTAAGCTGCTAATTCGGCAGCCGACAAGGGGGCGGGGGGACGTGATAATCAAACGGATTGAATGGTTGGTGCTCGGAGTGATATCGCACACACACAAAAAGCTGGTTTTGTTGAGAGGTGTGTGTGTGTGTGTGTGTGTTTTTACTCAGGTCATTTGAGTTCTAGCACAGTGGACTGAATACACCTTTATCTCATCATACTACTGGAAAAGAAAGCCGCAGGGACAGGGGTGGAATAAGCACAGACAAAATGAAACAAATTTGAAATTTCTGCTTGTTTGTGTTTATCTTAACGACTGTAGTGGACTGTTGTGGCATCACATGAGAAGGGGGTGTGAAGGTCTCATTTTCAGTTTGATGTGAAGAGTGAAACTAAAGATGGAAAGACCTATTTGACAGTACAACAACTTTCTCTGTCAAAGAGTGTTAGTCCGTGCATGCATGCATGGATTCGTGCGCGTGTGTGTGTAAGAGAGAGAGACCAGGGCACTGCAGACTCGTGCCAAGGTCCCTATTCACAGGATGCCAGTCATTATTTCATTACGCACATGTGAAAACAACAGAGTGGGCCCACTCAGCGCGCATGATTAAAAATAACATTTTCAAGAGGGGGAAAATATGATGGAGGTATAATGACTCTCTTTATGGATGGCTTTACAGGGGGAGCATAAATAAGGTCCCATTTGAGCAGCGAGGGAGGGGAGATGCCATCAGGAGAGTGGAGGAGAGGGGGTGAGGAGGGGGGACAGATGCGAGTGAACGGAGTCAGTGCCAGGGATCTGCCGTGTGGGAGACTGCCGGAGTGGAATTTAATTGGGTAACTGCAATAGCCAATTATTGGCGAGCTAATGGCAGTGTAAGTTTTACTTAAATTTCCAAATAAACAGGTCTACCCATTTGCAATAGGTCTGTTATTGTGAGTGTTTAATTTCTGGGACTTTTCAAAACTAGATGGGCTTTATGCTCTAGACCGGAAATTGAACAAAGGTATTTTTCTCCTCACTTTAGAATGGACGGACATCCAAAACCCATGTATTTCTTTTTTGTGTCAAAACTACTACTACTACTAATAATAATAATAATTTCTATTAAACGTTTATTTTTTCCTTATCAAACAATATCATCACATATGCCACAAGCCAAAGTGTAATTTTAATCTTTACATTCCATTTTAATTACCAAGGCAACAGCATGAAGCAGATTCTATTATAATTGTACATTCCAATACATTCCCCTCACTAATGTTATACTATGTACTCTGTGTGTTTGTCTGAAGCCGGTGGGCTTGTCATACATACCCGTTCAAATATTATCCTCATCATACACGTGAGAGTCATATCTCCCAGAATTTTGAATCCTAGATCATCAGATCATGGGAGTCAAAACTTTGTAGTCAAGAGAAATGCCCACCCAAACCTACTCCATTTGAGGCCTTAAATAAAACACCTCAGCAATTAAGTTAACATTCACTTAAGTCATGATAAACACCTGAGCACAAATCACAACACATCACAGTAAAGCCTCACCACATGAGAAAATCTACAGACACCATAAAGATTACTATATTGAACGTAACATACTCATTGAGGTACTGAACAATAGATAACGTACACAGGGGCTGATAACATTTTTGAAGATAGACTTCTGAGTTAGCTACGAGTAACTCTGGGCATAAAGCTGTCCATTTTTAGATATGTTAACTCCAATCCAGTGCAAAAGCAACACCCTACAGCGAAGCAATGACCAATCAGAATGAGTGGGTAGACACACATGACCAACCCGGCCCACCAAGCCTGACATGGTTTGGTGGTATTTCACCAGCTTCAATACTACTTGACCTATGACCTTGGATTAAGGAGCATGGTGAAGAGGAATCCTCATTCCCATCCGCCCTGGCCTCTTGACCTTGGCTACCACTCCCTAGTCCCCCTGCTGTGTTGGGGGCCACACTGCAGCCACTCACAGTCCAGAGGCAGGGGTACTGACTAGAGACAAAAAAAAGAAAGTTGCTATTATGAAGCTGTATTGATTCAACTGCATTCCTTTGTGGAAAAAGGGTAAACATAAACTTGAGAATTATATAGAACTTATAACAGAATTGTATTAAATTGTTATTTTTTGTAACTGTTTGTTTCAAAGGGCCTTGTGCAGTAACAGTGTTTGTTTATTTGATTTTTTTAATTATAGGCCCCCTTTACAGACACCAAAATTTTGTATTGTACACCATCTTCAATTCATGCCATGAAGGTCACTCTTTTCCATCTATTTCTGTGAAATTTCAGGGTTCATTTCATAGCTAGCTTGTAGCTATAGCCTCATTACACAATTGTTTACCAACGTAAAAGCTAATTACCGGAAAAGAGTGACCATCCTGAACAAAAGTCTTTCTGGGACTTTATGTCTGTCGTGCACAGAGCCCATTGAATTAAGATGAAATACAGTAAATGATGAAGGCACTGCTTTGTTCAACAGACTGAATGGTAATGGTTTTCCTAAGTGGGGCATGAATGCCAGCGTACCTGCTGGGCCCTGGAGAGGGCGAGGTGGGTGGGGGAACTGGCAGCACTCCAAGGGGCCCAGGCGGAGACACAGAGACACCCCCCCAGCTGTCATGACCTGAGAACACTTGCCGTGCCCCTGGATTCAGAGTCTCAGAGATGGAAACTGCAGAAAGGTGGGTGTGGTAGGAAAAGGGTGTGTTATGTATGTCCTTATTTATTAACATGCACTGATCAGATAACTCAGTTAGCGGCCATTACTGTTTTTTTTTTTAATCACACCTGTATGACTAAAAATGATTGGCTTTTTTTTAAATATCATATTAGGCCGCATGCCAAATAGGTACCCCCCTAGAACCCCCCTCCCCAACGCACACACACATATACATGCCTCTCAACAAAACCAACTTTTTTCTGGCCATGCTGAATGTCTATTTGAATGTTAACACTGAAAATTTGGGGACGCACCACATGTTTCAGAGTTATGCATTCCATCGTTAATTGACTAGTTTGCCCATAAAAACACTTCATTTAAAGCGGTGAAAATGAGCGTGTTTGGTTTAGCAGCTGTGAATAGCTCTGAAATGCATGAGTGATTCACACTTGCACTGTCCTATGGTGAATCAGAGTGAAAACCAGGCTAGGTGGGCATGTAAAGAAGGTCAAAATCTGAGGTCAATGGAACTTTCTATGAACTTGGTTAAGAAAATCTCTACACATACAGGTCTCACCTGAGGAGTGCGAGCGATGGTGGAGGTAGGTGGAGGGGTAGGGGGCTGAGCGATGCCCATGCAGGCTGTGATAGGGTTTGTACCCGGGGTGGGGTGCAAGAGGCAGACCCCAGGGTAGGGGAAGTTACCCCCACCAGAGGAACATAGTGACTCTGGGTTAGAGATAAGCCAACCACCTACAATAACACATTCAACAACACAAGAGTCAAAACTTGTAGTAGGCTAGTACACAAACACACACAATCACACACACAGTCAAGTACAGATTGTATATTCAATGAATTGGCTGAATCCCAATGTCCCTGGGCCCTATTGTTACCCTGGCTGGTTCATGTTAGTTAGGCCTTTTAGCGTTCAGGACTTAGGGTTGGGGGGGGGCATTGGGATTTAGCCATATGTATGCATAAATGTAAAATGAAATAATTATTATATAATAATATAAATTGTTCAATAAGTACGGGATAACGGCCGACTAGGTGACCAGTTCGATGGAAACAATGGTGAGGTGGATGTAAAGGACTCCTCAAAGGCCATTATCCCGCTTACCTCCCGTTTATATTTAGGATTTCATTTTATCTATAATTTTCTGTATTTTTAGGAATCATGTGCATGAACTACAGAAAATAACCTATTTTAGCTACCATTAAGTGGGGAAAGTACAGCGTGAAATACTTTACTACGGTTGTTATGGTTACCATTCATAAGTGCATTGATATGGAACAGTGATACAAAACTTTCGAATCTACTTCAAAGGGAGACAGTTGTACAAAGTTAATTCCCAACTCATCAGCCAATCAGAAAAGAGAATCCCATTGTTGAGGGAGATAATTATAAATAATATTAGGACACACATGGTAACCTACAGTGAGGGATCCCGACGTGTTGATTCTCAGGAGCAGTCTCTAGAATGCTCTTTGGGTGGTTCCTGTGGACAGTAGCGACAGAAGCACATCCAGTCAGGGAAAATGTCTTTGCAGCATACTGATATCAATACTCCATATCCATGGCAAAAGATTTACGATAAATGTATTTTAAACAGCTGCTTCTAATAAAGTGTGCTAAGCTGACTAAAATGGAAAAAGTAATTATGAACTGTTATAATGATATTCAGGAATAAATGAAAACAGGAGAAGGAATGCAGTATAATGTGTTGTGGGAGATGACAGGAATATTTCGCTAATTTGGTAATGACTGACAGTGTTAGCACATGGTTGTGACTGGTTTTAACGTTAGGCTTCAACAGTCTTCTAATCGTGCGTGCGTGTGTGTGTGTGTGTGTGTGTGTTTGGGCAAATGTCTGCATGTGTATGCATGTGTGTGTTTAAATTTTCATGAATCACTGATTTTGAAAATGTGTTTCCGTGTGTGTGTGTGTGTGTGTGTGTGTGTGTGTGTGTGTGTGTGTGTGTGTGTGTGTGTGTGTCTGTGTCTGTATATCTACTTGTACAAGCGTGTGCATGCATGCAGACAACTATTATCTCAGACATTTCTCTCTCTCACACACACACACACTTCACACTATCTCTTCAATGAGCTCCTTCCTCACACATCATCAGGACGCTTAAGTGTTTAATGATTACACTCTAATTTTTGTGTGATTTGACATAGTCAGACTAACTTCACTTCAGCATTTTCCTCAATGATATCATCTGCCCCATTGTTCCACTCACAAGTACACCTTACCTGCCCTAGAAAAGTGCCCAAATTAACAAGAGTGCATTCAACTCTTTGATACAGGTCTCCCATTACTTTGAAGGAAATGTCTTAGCTGTTGATCATTTAAGATAAAAGGAACAAGGTAGCATAAAAAGCAAATGCATTTTACTCAATGAAATGGGAAAATAGGTTTCCATACCTTTCTTTGGCATCCAGAAAAGCCTTTGCAAAAGGATTGTGCTTGATCTTTAGTGCCGTTATCTGTCAGGAATATTGATTGAGTCATTTTGTTAATGTCGTAAATAAAAAGACAGTCTTCCTTGTTACCTCTAGAGTTCAGATGCAAAACCCCATAAGTCCATTTTCAGAAATATACAAAAATTAAGTTGTTTTTAATAATAATTTCGAAGTAATCTATATCAAACTGCAATTTAAATATTATCAAGTAAAAACAAATCAAGCCAAAACAATCCAGGTACAGTTGGACTGATAATTAAGTTTATCAAAATTATATAACATATAAACATATAAATATGTTTCTGTAAATACATTGCAAATTGACTTAAAGCATTTTGCATCTGAAATCTTCATATGATTTAAAGCAGGAGTGGGGAACGGCTGGATCCGGCCTGTGAAGGCAATGCCATGTGGCAGAGGAAGAAAAAAAAAAAAAACCTTCCTCTGAAATCAGTATATGTTATGAGGTTGACAATGCATGGTATGGAAGTAGTAATGTTTAAATTTATTCAAAATATTCAGAATGTGACACTGAGATTGAAAATGTTATGACTTCCATGTTGAAAGTAATGTATAAAAGTGTCGAAAATGTTGTTGAATATTGCCGCTTACATATAATGTAGCCTAATGATCAGATAACAAATCTTTGGAATTTCAATATGATTCACGATCAGTAATTCCAAAAGTGTCTATATGTGCTCAGCTCTGCGGTGTAAAAAAAAAAAAAAAAAAAAAAAACAAGTTATAAAAACTGATGTGGCCCTTGATGTCAAAAAGGTTTCCCATGCCTGATTTAAAGCATAGTAACTCTGTGATTGTTTTAGTTGCTGACCTCCTCGTTCTGGTAGGCGGTGACTGCGATGAACTGGGTGTCTACAAAGGAGATGTTAGTGACCATACGGTGGCTGCCCCCAACACGCACTATGTGGATCTGTGGCTCATACTTATGCAAGGAGTTCAGCATGATCTGAAACACATACACACACGCACACACACACACATGCATGTACGTGTGTACACACACACACACACACACACAGAGGCAAAGGAGTTAACTTACACATAACACACATATAACAAACTGAATTTGGGAAACGTGTGGAACAGTACAAACAATAGTTAGTAACATAACTTTCATTAGTAAGTCTTATCAAACCAGTATTAGCTATGAGCAAATTATTACTTGTTCACAATACCAGAATGTATATAAAATTTGGGGAAAGATAGTTTATGTGTTTGCTAATGTGATTGTTTACAAATGATTTGTAGGTGTTTTTTCAGGGATCCTCATAGCATATACCTTCAAAAATAAATAATAAGTTGTACAGCATTAGTCCATGTTAACAAATTCTTAAAATGATAATAATGGTTTGTTAATGACATATCAATGAAAGTTGTTGTAGAGTGTTACCAAATTGTTTTTCATTGCCAACAGCAGAGCGAATGGTGAGAGCCAAAAGGGCATAAGTGACATCTTGGTCAAAATTGACATTTACATATCAAATAAAAGCTCTTCATTGGCTCTTTCTACTGACAAAAGCATATGAATAAGTTCTTAATAATTTTAGTGTTATTAATGACAAACCAACTGGCTTGAAAAATACATTGAACCAGCTGGTGCCAAAAGGGCGTAAGTACAAATCCAGGCCAACAGAGGAAGAGGGGGTAGACAGTGGTGGTAGACAAATGTGCTAATATGTAGCTACTTTTAACTTATTAATATAATGCAGAGATGCTGTTTTGTTTGATAATGTTTTGTTTTCAGAGTGGAAAGAAAAGTTGGCGGCAAAAAGGCATATGTGCCTTTTTTCTAATTTAAATATGTTATGTATTTATTTAATTTTTTTTGTTTATTAAATATACTGCCATCTAAGCATATATGGCAGTATATCTCTGATAAAAACAGAGATCAATTCATAAAGTCCAGTTATGGTCATTTCTTTGTTTTGGCTCTCCTGTAAAGCTGGTGAAATGGCACTTACGTCCTTTTAGCTCTCAGCCCTTGAGAGTATAGTAGTAACATAAATAGAGCAGAAATGGAGAATTACTCTACTCAATTATACAAACATGCAATTAATAAGTGATTTATGAGACCACATAACCCATCAGCGACAGAGAGCAGTGAGATTGTGCACGCATGTAACACTGGATTCCAAGTCAGGAGTAGGTTGAGAGGGTCTTCCTTTCAGGCTGGGTGGTTCACTATTACCAGCCCCGTGGACCAGGCCCGTCCAGACCAGTCCAAAGGCTAAATAATTTATAGATTGAGCTATAACAATAATTGATTTATCAATCAGTTGGCAATGCCACACATTTAATTTTTTTTCTTTTGAAATGTAATTGTATGACTTACTCTCATATTTTGCCTTTTATGCATTTACTGTTTTATGTTCTCTGCTTATATATTTGTAGGTTTTGAACTTCTAAATAAACTTGCCTTGTCTTGCCTATTGAATTAATCAATTGATTAATCAATTGTTTTTTAGGTAAAATATCTTCAAATTGTGTGATCAGAGCTTCTTACATTTTTATATTTTCTGTGCTTACTATTCTGTATGGCAGCAGACTAAATATCTAAGAACATCATCTTGTGAAACACAGATAAATATAATCCACACTTTTTGATTGAATTACTAATTAATTAACTGAGGGGAAAAAACAATGGATTAATCCACCTTGAAAATAATCATTTGCTGCCATCAAGACTTTGACTATAAAAAATCTTGGGGATTGGACCAGGATGCCTGAAATTCAGTCATTCTTGTCGACCAGGAAACATCTGTCTCCATTCAAACCTTTGTCTTTTTACACCGTGAAAAAAAACAATAAATATCGCTTACTTCACTGTAAAAAAATTTAAAAGTCCAGTTTACTTGAAAAATTGGTTTAAAATGTTACTTCAAATGAGTTAAGTAAACGTAAATAGTCTCTTTTAAGTACAGCTTACTTACTGAAATTAGTGGAAACTCATTGCTTCAATTGAGTTAAGTAAATATAACTAGTCTCCAATTATTTACCATAACCTGAAAGACTAGTTATGTTTACTTAAGTTGTTTGAGGCAAGATTCGAGTTTTCACCAGATTCTCAAGTAAGCTTTAATTTTTCTTTTTTACAATGTATTTGTACAAATACTGTAAGTAAACACTTGCTTTGGTGTTAAGACTAAGAAGGCAAAACTGTGTGAGTGTGTGTGTGTGTGTGTGTGTGAACACATGCATATGCGTGCATTTCAGTCTAGAGCGGGAGCCCTACATGATGGAAACGCACCTGCCAATTAAACAATTATGTAGATAGAAGGCTGGGGATACAGGAAGGAGTGGGGGAGAGAGAGGCAGAGGGAGAGAGAGAGAGAGAGAGAGAGAGAGGGGGGGGACACAAACTGTTTTCCATTCTAATTGAGAGTTTTACTTCACCTTTCACATCACAATGGCTGACGAGAAGCACACACTCATCAGCATGGCACTGAGCAAGCGGGGTTTTTTTCCCCTGTGCCCCCTCCCCTCTCTCTATCTCTTTCCCTCCCTCCCCACCAATGCCTCAGAATGTTGCCTTTTTTGCCTAAGGACTGAAGGGCAAAATTAATTTTACATAGATGCACACAGATAGACATGCACAGAAATACACACAGAATTGCACACATACACACACGCACATACAGAGCCACACAAGGGTAATTACCATAATGTTCAACTAACCACAGCAATTATTTCATTTGGAGCTAGTTCTCACTCTCTCCAGTCTCTTGCTTGCCAACACTGCATTTAAACCTGCGAGGGGCGGTGGTGGGGAGGGGGTAGTTGTCAGTGGTGGTGGGTGGCTGGTTGTGTCAGATGCCAGAGGGTAGCTCATGTAAATACTGTGATCGGCTGGACTCCTGAGCTGGGTTTAAATGGTGAGTGCAGCCGGATGGCTAAGCTGCTTTATGGTGCTCTCCAAGCCCAGGATGCACTCACCTGCTACTCCCTTCCCCAACAACAGAGAGCCTGCAAGCGAGCGGCAGGAAGTCCATTAAAATAGGAAAATTAGGGGGGGGGGGGCAATTAAGAGATGTTTATTCCTGTTTACGTGCATGCCCCCCCCTCCCTCTCACCCTGTCCCCAGAACAAAGAGGCTGCATGAGTGAAGTGGCAGGCGAACTGTGCTCTAATTGTATACGTAAATGCACACTTGATATTTTCCCCGCAGGCCGGAGAAGGGCTTTGATTAGGGCAGGGCTGGAGAACGAGGCTCCTAAAAGCCACAAGTACTCCCAAAGTCTGAAAGGTACTAAAAGCAAAACAGTACAAGGTAATTTCAGCAGCCTTTTGAGCAAGCACCGCTTTTTGTCCAAAGCGACTTACAAAACATACAAGCCATAATTATGTAAAAACAATTACGTAGATAAATAGAGTGAACAAGTGTGTCTTTAAATATATCTAATATTTAAGTCTCCAAGCTCTGAGAAGAATGGACATAGGCAATTCATTCCAGTAATGGGGTATCACACGGGAAAAAGATAAAAGTCTTGACTGTGACTTCTTGCTGTTGATAGCTGGCCAACACAGCAAGTGCTCATTTGAAGCGTGTATTATATAAAACTGTAATTCCAGATGGTGTTATGGATCACCACCAAAATTATCTGTTACTTGTCCCAATACCCACATTGTCCGAAAATTTTATCCAAATCCATGCAGTACTTTTCGAGTTACTTTGCTCACAGACAAACAGACAAATGCCAGCGAAAACATAACCTCCTTGGCGGAGGTAATGAACAGTAACCAATAGAGGAGTAGGCTGTTCAAAGACCAAAAGAAGGGGTTCAAGCACTGATCCCTGTAGCCAGGCCAGCACTGCCATAGTACTTCCACCTTATTGTGTTTCGCTGCAGTACTTCTCAGGGAACTCTACAAAGGCTTCGGTTTCCCCGACTAGATTTTCTAGCAACCAATCAGCGAACAGGCATTGATGGCAGAGTGCTCGCACACCACAAAGTAAACATATGCCTGTCAAGTGTATCCAGACTCTCTGTATTAAGTGAACGAGTTTGGTCTACCAAGCTATGATCCCTGATAGAAACTACACTGAATGATCATCTTTCAAGAAAGGAGAAAAAAAATGTTGTGGTTCAGGCTCCCCATGTCAAAAGCTGCAGACAGGTCAAAAAACTAAGCAAAGGCTTTAGCAACTTTCAGTGCTTCAGTCACTAATAAAAGTGCAGTTTCAGTATAATGGCCACTCTTGAAACCTCACTGCTTGAGACAATTGTTTTGAGAAATGTGCTTTAACACTACTTTCTTACAAACCCTTACCTAACGGGAAGATGAAAGACAAATCTATAGCCCATCATATCTGCTGGACTGAGTTTAATTTACGTGGGAAAAGGTATTACACTTGTCTGCTTGAAATATAAAGGAAGTGAGTGATAAGATAATAATGTGCGACCATAGATGGGATAGTGAATATGATAGAGTAGAAAGAAAGAGACTGAAAGAGCATGTAGTAGGACAACCTTGTTGCAGAAGTATAGAAACATATTTCTCATTAAACGACTTGAAAGAAAGAACTGAAATCATTAAATTGATCAAAGTTGTAAAGTCAACCGCTTAGTTACTGGTAAAGTTAATGAATTGAGAAAATGTGATTTTGTTTGTCTGTGGTATTGTGATTTACAGAAGATAGTAGTAATTACCATGGCTTTTGGGGGGGATTAACCTGTCTAATTCAAGAACAGAAATGTCTGTTCTGAGGGTGTCCATTCCCTCACTGATATGAGCTAGGCAAATGAGGAGCGAGAGAGAGAGACAGAGAGATATTAACAGTCACTGGAATAAATCCTTGGTCTTGAATGTGCATGCCTTAGCTATAAGCTATCTACAGCCAGATGTGCGGAACTCAACCAGACAGACGGAGAGACAGAATGACATGCACACAGACACATACCAGGCAGACAGACAGACAGGCAGACAGACAGGCATGCACCCTTTTCAGCAGATGCACCTGCCCATTTCCGTTGAGCTTGTTGGTGAGCTTGACCTTGCTGAAGGACACAGGGGCCTTCATCCAGTGGGCACCAAAGTTGGGAGAGTCGGGGTGGATATAGACACAGCTGTGGCTGTGGGGTTCTGGCTTGCCCGCCGGCACCCACTCTCCGTTCACATACTTCCAGCGGTGGCTGTCGGCGGGGATGAAATCCAGCAGGAAAGAGTACATGGCGTTGGGATCCAGACCTGAGACGCTCACCTTCAGGACTGGAAACATCCGCCTAGATTTAGGGAAAGGGTGTGCAAAAGTATGTTAGATGGAGAGCTATATAGTACAGACAAATGGTCTTAGTCAGATAAACAGATAGTCAGATAGTCTTACTCACACATATAATATGCTCTAAGTTTGGTGAATGACATTTATTATAATGCCTTTACACATAAAGTAGGAACACACACACAAAATGCACCTGCAAAAACTTCAGGAAGGGATGTCTGCCTATGATTGTGTTTGTGTTATTAGTATTCACATTTATTTTGGATGAAAACAAGTTTCAAGTGTGTTTGTTGGGAAACATGCAAATGGAAGGACACCCACCTGCTGCCATGGCCCTTCACTATACTGAGCTGGTCAACACACCCTTCAACATGCTGAACGCCACGGGAGCCCCATCCAAATAAATTACTCCACGCTGTCCAGTGAACTGGGCCAGCGCTAGTCATTGCACTCGTAAATAAATTAATTGTTGTTATAAAAAAGTCTGGGAGTAATAGTTTTCATAGTGTAAAATTTGAAAGTAAACGATGTGAGAGTTTTTTTGCGAGTCACACTGAGGCCATCTGTGTAGACCAACTATTCAGATCGTCTCATGTGGTACTGACACGAACTTCCTTCAAACAACAGTGAAATATGTGAGCACATTGCCTAACCGTCTTGCGCGTTTCTTCGCTTCCAAAGACATTATTCCAAAAAGGTACGAGTGGCACACTCTTTAAAAACATGTTTTGTCTCAGGAATAAATGCAAAAGTGTATGTGGCTAAGAATTCAATTAATGAAATAATATTTTGGTGTCAACAGCATATTCTCAATCTGGAATCCTGTCCACTGGTCCGCACATAACAGAGAGGGACAGGTGCCTGACTCAAAACATAAATGAGCAAACAAAGTCCGCACACTGAAACTCCCGTTTCCGGGGTTTTCTAACAATGTTCCCCAGTTGTAGGGCCTACGAATTAACGACTTCACCATAACATTCTTAAAAGAAAAAAAACGTAATCTGTGTAGGCTAAATAGCTTACTTACGAAAAGTCTGAAAGTTTAACTGCACATTTACATGATGGAAAAATACTCACTCACCTGCCATTCTTTGTCACAATCATTTCGTTGGTGACTTCTTTGAATTTCCTCCATAGTTCTGCCTCCTCCAGGCTCACTTTTAGCTGCTTCTCTGTGGGATCGCCTTTCTCCCGTCCCGCCTGGAGTTCGCTCTCAACCACGCTGAGCAGCCGGGTGATGCAGCAGTCGTTTGCACCACCGGCCCGACTACCCGCCCCACCGTCTACCACATTTCCCTCAACCTTCATGAGGAAAGTCTTAGTTTGTGTTAATCTGACCTAAAATCTAACTGGGGTGCGAAAATAGTTTCAGTGACAACGCAAAATTAGTCTCTCCTTGTCGTTATCATCATATTTTAATTTCAATGTACGAAAGGTCTAATGTAGAAAAGGACAATCATCTCCCTGAGATCTCGCATTTTTCACAGATATATGTAATACGAAGACGCCAGCGCTCACTCCCACGGGAAGGGGGGCAATATCAATCACGTGATCTCAAGCTCAAAACTGTGTGAAAGAGACAGAAATTTGGTCGTTTTCTGGTATGGTAATAATTCCATGGATTTAACAACTTATATTATTATTACATTATACAACATATATTTTTCACATTTCTTCACAAAATCAGATTTTACTGTTTATTCACATCGAGTTTACATTTATGTTTCGAATTCGAAATAAAGTTGATGTGCACACAAAGTTTCTTTCCTTTAAAAATAATTTGTTTGAGCAACTGAAATATTCCGGTGAGTCATTTTCCCCTCCTTTTCAGAACTCTGGACAGCGACAAGGAGGGACCAAATAGCATTTTTGGAGAAAGAAGATGTATAATATGGGTTATTGGCTTTTTAAATGTGGGTATACTAAGGAATATACATATTTAATACTTCGGCAAAATATTCAAAAACACAACATTTTTAAAGAAGAGTATGTATGGTAATTTTACAAACAAAATAATCCTCAACATGTGACTGACCTCTATGTCAAGATACGTTGACAGACTATAATGCTAGCCAACGTCTGAGACATGTTTAGGGGTTTGGGAACCTCATGTCACCCTAGACTACTGTTTACAGCGCAACTCTGCGCGCGGACGAATGACATTCGAGCTAGGGTCCAGTGTTGCATAGGACGAATGACCCACTAAATTCGAACATACACGGAGAACACTTTTACACAATATATGAGTCAGGTGCGGCAGAAACGCACGCGTTATGTTCTGGCTTTCTGTGGAAAAAAGGGGAAATCTGAGACACCCGAGGTTTCTGACTGAGGCTGTAAGGACTGAAGACCAAAGCTCTCGCAGCTGCCGCAATGTTCTTCTAATCACAGATCGTTTGGACGCGGAGATTAGAGGATTTGCAGACTTAAAGCACATAATAGGTCTCTTCGGGAGAACTCTGTAAGCAAATATGAACAAACCAGGCAGAGGCTTTAAACGCGGACGCACCAATCTGTGACCTTTCGAAAGCCACACAGTAGTGTCTAACTGGAGCGCGTTTTGCAGTAATCAACGATAGGATTCACAGAAATTAAAATGCTGAATCTCAACCATAATCCCAAAGTATAAGTATTTATTCGTATTTATTTATTAGGCCTATAGTAAGTAATACATTTTAAATTTCTCAGCTGATATAACAGTCATGTTAATAATAATATTACTATGTTACTATGGTGATAAAAACAAAAAGTTAAGACGTAAATTCCTTTAATTAAGTATGGAAAATATGCAACCTTTCGCCTTCTTGACACTATCTGAACTGAGCAATGACTAATTCTATTCTAGTGACAATTAAGACATAAAACAGAAGGTAGGATATCAATGTATAAAGAAATACGTGCTTTGCATTTAAGTCTCCATGAATTACCGAAGCCTTTTTAAATGTTAGCATACCGTAACCCTTAGCCTACACATTTAGCATTTGACAGAAAAAGTCAAACAGGCCTAAGTCATTATTAAGAACTGCAGCAGTTTTAGCACAATATTTTTCGTGGCATTAAAGAAAAGCACATAATTAAACTGACTAAACACAGACATATATAAAATACATTTACATATGAATGGGTGTACTTAGTAAATATCTAGTAAGTGCTCCCATTTTTGGTCTCCAAGAAAAACAATGCACATGCTTGAACAGGTACACAGGTACACCCCAGTTCTGATTCAGTGACAGAGAAATATTATTGTACCAATAACAATATTAAGCCTAAATTGCATATAATGGACCTATAATATAATGGACCTATAATGGACCATTTCAGTAAAGATCACGTTATAACTATTATACATTACTTTTTCAAGAAATGTACTGTACAGCACAAAGAAGAAAGCTATATCATTTCACCTCATCTGTAAATATGAAAAATTTAACTCACCCCTACAACATGACTTAATTCAGATCTAAGTGATGTTTGTAACAACCCTGTTAGCCAAGTGAAATGTTCAACTGAAATAAAATACTTTCAAAGTAACATCCTATTCACATAACTACATGGTAATGAAATAATAAAACCTTCATAACACAATGAATATTTTAGGTTTGGTCATACACAACATTTAAAACCATAATGTATCAGAAATAACTGAACACCATGAGTAACAGTCTGTGAAAAATTCTACACCTAATTTGTTTACAAGAAATGTAGGGCGGAAATAACTGAGTGGCACTTAGGTACAGGTACTTAGGTACAGCCAACGCACATCTGAGACTGGCTGTACATTTACAATGTCCTTTTCATCCTTCTTGCTAAAAGACAACCATCCTTACGTTGCTCAGGTGTGTGTGTGTGTGTGTGTGTGGTGTGTGTGACAGAGGGAGAGCATGTGCTTTTGTGTGTGTGCACAGCATTGTGTGCCAACACCAACACACCACTGGAATGGGTCCAGTTGTGCAGTTAAGTAGAGGCACTTTGGTGTGTATGTGTGTGTGTGTGTAAACGTGTGTATGCCAAGAGGGTAAGAGAGTGCTTCAGCAGCCTGGGCGATCAGAGTCGTGTTCAGCACCTGGGACATTCGGGGACATCAAGCCTGTGGTCTGGCCTCAGCATCCTGCCCAACCAAACACTCGACGGAACCAGGCCCAGCTCAATTCAAACATGCAGAGAACACCTTCATCACAGCATCCCTGTTAAAAAACAAACAAACATCCAAACAGCAATCACATCAATAAACAAGTAAATAAATAAATAAACAAAGACAAAACACAAACAAGTGTGTCCAGCCAGCCAAAACCGCCCACAGAGTGGTCATCGGTGCCAGCAGGCTGAGGCTGAGTGAATGAAAGCTCTGACCACCTCACCTCAGATCAATTAAAACCGTTGCTCTGTACGCACTGGCTTTGTTGGTGAGGGCCGGTTAAAATTGAATAAAATAAATAAATAAATAAATAAATAAATACTCTCCCATTTATGGCCAAACATAGACAACCTGAGGTGTTACACAGAGCATCAGCCCTGGAGAGAGATGGTGGGGTTTCTTTGGCTTAAATCAAATTCATTCAGTTAAAGAAAATCAAAACTCTCACCTTGCAAAAGGAATGTAGGACAAACCATACCTGTAAAAAACAAAATATATTAATGAAATATAATTAAAGTCTACAGTGTGTTCAATATAGAGCCGGCCTTATACTTCTGTCAGTTACATGCTCAGTAATCGAGAGTGTCCAGACTGCACTAAGAGAAGAGAAGTGATAGAGTCTGGACCACCAGGATACTATTATGCTAGTATCATAGGCAGATTGGCAAACCTTGCACGGAACAAAAATGAAATCACATTTTCCCATTCATACATTCCCATTCATGCACCATACACCAATGGCAAAGGCTGCCACCAGAAGCTCCAACCTGCACAACAGGGGCAGTGTGAGACACTTTGACAGGGTTGAGACACCCAAAGCGAATCTGCAATACTAAGATTGCAAAATGACTTAACTACCTCCTCTTTTCCACCAGAATGAAATAACCGTCCTAGTCATCTATGACAAGGGCAGAGAGAGAGAGAGAAAGAGAGAGAGAGTAAACCCATCATGGCGTAGTGTCTTAAGAACAAGTGTGTGATTATTTTTCCTGACTGACATGGTGAAGGAGGGTGAAGATGATGTTCCATGTCTAATTGGACAGTTTCTGACACCCTACAAATTAGCCTTGGCGAAAAGCTACACACATAATTACTCATGTCATAGCTGCATTTTTTTAACGCAGAAATCTATTCTGTGCCAAATCGGCATTGACACAAAATCTGTGCACATACTATACTGTATTCATTTCTGTCCATCTAGATGACAAACTGCATTTCACAGAGAGAAAAACTACAGACATAACTACAGTACTTCTTATGACTCTTTCATGCTTAAACTGAGGTAAATTCTGTATTGCGACAAGAAGGGAATTTCTGTGCTAAATAACATTTCCGCAATTAACCACAGACAGATCCAAGTAACCATGAGGAATGGCTCCCTCCTCCAAGAAGAACCCAAACTCATCACATATAACTTACCAGGTGAAAGCCAAGAACTGGAGAACACAGAAAAGCAAAGCAAGGCCATTGTTCTTCCACTGGTGATGGATTGAGAAAGAGTACTTATTATTCAAGTCATAGTTATATTGAAAGATCCATGGTTAGTAAAGAGGACATGGGGCTTCTACCAGGAAGATTATCTTACCCAAAATGCTGCACAAAGGGTCAGTACAAGACATGTCTGCAGAAAAGAATAGATGGGGCTCAGGATGAACACTTCTTTGAATGAGACTGTGTACCATGTCACAACACAGTATGATGCAAATGTACAGGTATATGTGATCATGCTCAGTACATTGCTTATAAGTGTGTTATATGTACTGTTGTGTATGTGATTTCATATGCATATGTGTTTTTATGCATGTGTGTCTGTCCTTCTCACCAGCATAATAGCTGTAGCCAGTGCCCTAGTCTTCTCACACATCCTTTTGAGCTGGTTCAGCGGCCCCATCAGGAACATTGTGCTACACATAAGTTAGTTAGTATTTAATACATTATACTGTAAATAATGCATCCTTGCTACATCAAATCAATCACTGTGTTGAGGTAAATAAGTATATACATTTCGTGTAAAGCTAGTAAAACTTGATTTATATAAAATGTTTAGCCTTCTGAGGACACTGCTTTAACTTTGTCTGAATTCTCTTATTCAATCTTCACACCACTTAGTCAGAGTGATGTATAAACATTAATGGTATTTTTATTCCAGTAATAAGCGCAGAAATAAAATCACAGTTGGGGAAGACTTGGACTAGCTGCAAGCACCAATATGGCGACAGACAGTCTATGGGTAACTTTTGTGAGAATTTGTCTGAGGATTATCTGTATGGGGCAATATTTGTTTCTATTCAAAATGAATATTTTGCAGTGAATTGAATCCCACTTCATCTGACACTACTTTAAAATTTTGAAACTGAAGCTGGGTAAATCAAAATTCATTTCACGGAAAATTCTGCTCCCTGAGATTCATTCAGATTCAATATCAAAAACATACAACATTTCAGACTGAGTAGAAACCAAATATTCAGATTCATTTTGAAGTGAAACAAATGTCACTCTATACATCTGTGCTGTGTCAGCCACCCGTCTGAGCAGTTCTATTGAATTGCCTCGTCATAATAATGTTTCTTTTGGAAGTATTTCATATGTGACAAATGCATATACAAATTTAAATTCCAAATGTCCCAACTAATAAGAAGATAAACACACTTCACAGCTCAATCATTATGATCTATCTACATGCAATATAACTAGTCTCTTTTACTCTGTGGTTCAAACATGGTGCTTGAACCTTCTTCCAAATTTAGGGAGTCTTTACACTGACTACGGTTACATGCAGGGAATATTCTGTTTTTTAAACAGAATATTGGCAATATTCAATCTGCATGTGAATCATGTAAATTCCTCACACCGATTGCCATCTTCCAAATTTGGCTTGATTACAGTTTCTAAAAACCTGAAGAAACCCTCTTGTTTATGTCTGACTTAAACAGAATTCAGGGTAATGTAAACACTTAATCCGAAACTGGTCTTTACCGCAGCCTTTTTTCTGCATGTGGGCATGTTCAATTGGCATGATGCATCCAATAAAAGGCAACTTTGTAGGCTGCATCAATGACCTAACCGGGATATAGCAACTGACATGTAAATGAGAACATTCCTTTTGCACACTAGTCTTCCGCACATATAAACGGATTATTCAGGATCTTGCTCTAACCAGAATATTAACCTTATTCTAAATTTGTGCATGTAACCATAGTCACTGTGTTGGTCCTGGCTAAACAGGGCAAGGCCTAACCTGGAACTCAAGCTCTGCCAACAACCCCAACTCAGTGTCAGAGTTGTAGTACACTTTTCTCAGAAATGCGAACAGTGACAGAAGGTTAGTTGTAGATTGAGCCCACACTGTAGGGTATCACAATCTGTACAAGTAGAGGAAAATATTACCAAGGCTACCACATTCTGTACAAGTAGAGGCAAGTATTACCAAGGGGGATTCAAACTGCTGTTATGAATTTGAAAGTAATATGACTATGGGCCCAAGGGCCAACAGAGTTTTATGTCTTGCACAATATAGCAGCATGTCCGGTAAAATGCTTTGTCAAAACAACACCATAAACAAACAAAGGCATATACTACAAAGTGAGATTAGTAATATAATGAGCAATTGTGCAAATGTTATTGTGCAAAACCAGTGTAGCAGTTGAGGAACCTGGCTAGCATGCCATGTAGCCTGGAAATTGTGGGTTCATATACCAACTGCTACCATTGTGCCCTGAGCAAGGCACTTAGCACTAAGTTGCTCTAGGGGGGACTGGCCCTGAAGCAACTGATGAATGTAACATGAGGCTTTAAGCTCAAGTCACCTCTTATCTTGTTTTGTAGAATAGGTTACTTCACAGCTTACTCTTACATTGAAGGGTATACTGTAAATTTCAGATATAAATGTTTTTATGTTTTGTATCACAATTGGAACAAACCTCGCCAGAGAGGCAACATTTCCAGCCGTGTACATAACTGCAAAAACAGCCAGTCCTGCACCTGGGATCCATAGTAAACATGTTCCCTGAGAAGAAAAACAAAAAGAATATTCTCTCATTATATCATGTCATATGTCATATTTGCCTAAAATTGAAGCTGCATCTATTAGATGCCATTTTGCAACCAATAATTTTAAACTAATAAGAATAGGAATTCCTCTAATGGGAAGAAATTTGGAGAACAGATCAGTCTGCCATCACTGTATGACTGTAGCCAGCACACTGTGAACAAGCACAGTTTTCTAACATGTGGGAGACATGTTTTCAATGTCAGTTTAGTTTCCGTAGGTTTTTTTACCAAGATAAGAAACTACATTCCTTAACACATTAATAAAATTAAGACTCAGCAAAATCAATGAGGAACTCAAACAAGCAAACTGAGTGGTATCTCACCAGCACAGAGCAGAGAACGCCCAGGACAAAACAAATAGCAAAGCCCTTGACACGGGTTCCCCAGCCCAGGGTGGAGGCATCATTCACGGTCTGCAACAGTCACAAAGTTTTAAAGCTGTTAACTTAGGGCAATGTCAGTGGCTATCCTTAACTCAGAGGAGGGATCTCTCTCTCTCTCTCTCTTTCATACACACACACACACACACACAGTTAATTCATTACACTTACAGAAAAATTAAAACAGTCTAACACTATGGACTCTGAACATGCCAATAAAGGACAAACGGGTTAAGACCCGGGCGCTTGGTGGAAGTCTCAAGAGTGCTGCTGCTGATGAGACATACATAGGCCAAGACAGATCCGACTCCACCCACATACTCCCACCAGATCAAACCGATGTTTGTTAACTGCGTTCGGAGGCTATGGAAAGGTCAGGCCTGCACTTGTAAACCTGTTTCTTAAGTTCAATTCTTTAATCTTTGGCTGGTTGAAAATATCTTTATACGAAGTGTGAACTGAGATGACGGAATTGACTGAATTCGCCAGCTGATACGGCCAACGAATAAGCAGCAAACTAACATCGATTGTATAAGAACGCTTACTAGCAACCAGTTTTAGTGTGATTTTTACGTTTCAGCGCGCAAGCCTATCACTAAACTCCACTTTGGTAGCTGACCTAATGAGAACTTCCTATCGATATGGCACATGGCGAATGAGAATCCTTCCCTCCTCAAGCGTGATATTAATCGCAGTAGCCTTGGTTCACATCAGGCACAGTGACGTGTTGATTCATTATTTTACTTAGGCCTACTGTTAATTCTTGTTTAATGGACTGCATTTTAATCCTAAGGTTAACTCACAAATGGCCAGGAGACTGGAGTTCTTTAGGCCTATAAATTGTAAAATAGATCTAGTACACGATATTGATCTATGCAAGTTAGGCTAGTCAGTCGAAGTAAGCAAGCTGTGTGCAGTGCACTGAATGCTGGGCTTGTACCTGTAATATGTTCCTGTCGTCATTACCGTTACCATCTTGTCCGCTCAAAACTTTTTTTAATTTATCCATGTAGATCCGAACTAAACAAATTTCGACTTGACGTCAAACACTTTTCGTGTTCTTCTACGTAGCGATGCACGGTCATGAACAAAAGGTCCCAACAAACTGAAAACAAAGATCAATTTCAGTCTTTTCCTGGTCGAAGTGCAACAGGTGAATTCGAAACCTCGTCGGCGTGTAGCCACGGTAACAACAGTGGTACGCTGTGTACGTCAGCACGTACATTAGTGCACGCTGACAGACAGGATCTGAAAACAAGTGAGCTTTCAATGGTGTTCTGGACTTTGAAACGTACTTTATTTATTCAAAAGACTACAAATAAAACATTGTTTACCATGTATTGACTTTAGAATCAATTTTGTGGAAAGTAAAAAAAACGTCTACATATTGTACATGCCAAGGTAATTACATAGTCATAGTTAAATTGCAGGCAACTGAACCCTGATAGGCAGGCTACCACTGAAAAACACATTTAAACATCAACATTATTTGCGATGTGACTCTTTAAAACACTCAACCCGTTCTCGACACTCCCCTAATACATTTCAGTGGCATCAACATTCCGATTTTTTTAGACTACACAATAGGCCTGTCACCTCTGGCTTACAAATTGAGTTTAACAAACATTTTAGTCTACCTCATGTAATCTGTCAGCAAACCTTTAAAAATACATAATGTCAGGAAATCTACACAATCATATTTACATTTATGTACACTGGATTTCCTCCCGTGACTGTAGAAAACAGAAACACATTGAAGTCCTGAGACCAAATAATTCCATTCCAATTGTTGCAAGTCCACAAACAGAAACTAATATCATAATGGATTTCACAATAATTATTTTTGTTAAAAAAAGATCTATTGAACATCACTCCGGCTAAATGATTGTCAGGAATGAGTCTTTTCTGTAGATAGCTTTTCTGTGGTCCAGATTTTGCCAGTCCAGTTTTCATGTGTGGTTGGAGTTGGAGGGGCAGTAGGTTAGTTACGGCACTTTGACACGAGTGGATGTCCAGTAGAGAGGCTCGGGCATGGCAATGTGTACTCGACAGGTGGGGCAGGCCTGCTTCCTCCACAGCCACTCCTCTATGCACTGCTCAAACGCACACAGACACATACTCATTTAACAGGATTTACTCATAAGGCTACAACTTATAGTGCAGATTTCAGATTTCAGCTTTTGGTTTTTTTTAACCACACTTTAATAAATGATGATTTGATGGACAATACTGAAGGAAAAATCTAGAGTCAATTAGCCCATATCCCTGTTCTTTGAGGCTGCTGAGTACTGTCGATAGGCATTTAGTAGCCTACAATGTGGACCGAATTTGCAAACTGCAAAGTCAGAATTGGCTGATGTGTAGCTATTTGGTCTACGTTGCACCAAAGTCTGTTGTTATCATACCTACCGACAACACTTGGCAACATGAAACAAAAGGGCTACGTGTTGATTCGCTCAAGATGATCCTTTGAAGGGTATAGCTTCTACAGTAACAGAAACTTGGCACATACCTCAGAGTGGAAGCTGTGTGTGCAGTGTAGTTCCCTCACACCTCCCCCACCTTTGTGGAGATCATCATGACATATGAGGCAGATGCTATCTGCATCACTCTGGAGATAACAAGAAGAAATGTGTCAGAGAGACAGAGACATGAAGGTGGTTTAAGAGATAAAGCTGTCATTTGCCAGAACAGACCTGATGGAACATCTTGGTTATTTAACGCACTGATCAATCTTTCCATCGTCACCACTAGAAAAGAAATTCCGGAGCATTTCAACCCATAGCCCTGTTGCTCAAGGTCACAGAGAGCCGTCGCCAGGAAAAACAACAAAAACTATAACATAAACTGAATAGCAAACCAGCAGCCATTGCTAACTGAACAGGACACAGAAACTCGCTTTCCAGTTTAATTTTACTTGCCCTGTTCAGTCAGCATTAGCTGCCAGTCAGTATTCAGTCCATGTTGTACCAAATCTTCTCAATCTTTTTCCTACCAACAGCCCTCCTTGTGTTCTTGAATAACTGGACTGTGGCTTGAAATATTCCAGATCTTTCATTTAATGGGTAAGTTCATGTTTATGTAGCACATTTTATGCCGACGAGCAGAGGAGCACACAGAGCAGGTCATGGTCAAAAGAAAGTACAGATAGACAGATAGATAGACAGGTAGACATATAGACAGACAGACAGAGACAGACAGACAGACAGACAGATAGATAGATAGATAGATATTATCTATCTATCTATCAATCATCCTATTGTATGTTCAGTTTGACCATTACCTGCTCTGTGTACTTCTATATATTCCATAACATACATCTGGCATACACACACACACACAAACACACACACTATAAAATGCAGAGAAGAATCCTAATTGTGTACCACATACACTGGGTATAAAATACAAAAATATAATAAGCAGAACAGCACAGACGGCTCACCATAGACATGACGTTCCTGTTCCTGAACCTTGTCTTCTTCTCTGGGGTCTCTGTGACCTCAGGGATTGTGGGAATGGCAGGGGCCCGCCTCTCCCTCTCGGGGTGCTGTTCGCCTTGGGGCATACGTCGCTTCCGTTGATGCCTGTGTGGTGTGCCCGGAATTGCTGTCGTGATCCACCCTGCTGCCTAACACTGTGGCTGGCAGCATTGAGGGCCACAGTGACATTTTGCAGGCGTTGCAGTTGCATGGCGCTTAATGTGGCCTATGAGGAAAAGAACACCATAGAATAACAGGAGAATGCAGTTAACAATATGACTGAAAAACTGTAAACTGTATAAAAACTGTTTTTTAACAGTTTTAAAAAAAAAAAAAAAAAAAAACAACACTTCAACATGAAGAAATGCGTGAATGATTCACCTTTTATCTACATTATAATTGAAGCCAATTAATCACAATCTAAATCTATGATATTGAAAAATAATGGTTCAAGTCTATTGAAAAACAAAGGTTTAAAGTTTCGATTGGGAGATACAACAACACTTCTTTCTTCAGAAAGAAAGTATATTCAGGTTTTACTCATCTTGATCCATAGCCAGTGATGTGAAGATGGATGTAATGTAGGGTAATGGAACTAGTCACCCATCTCCCACACTATTCACATGTGTTAATAATGTGATTTTATCCCAACCATGCCATGCCCAAAATATAGTGACTTATAGCAATTGTGCTAATAAATTAATTTGGAATGAATTGATAATACCAATTTGATCAGTCTACACAGTAATGTAAAATTCAATATTAATCATTTCCACAAAAACTGACATGACAAAATGAGTAAAAAACACAAACTTCATGTCAATGCCAAAATGTTTGGCTATGACTGTACATTGTTGATCAATAATCTGCGGCTTTGAAACAGATATTCAAACATCCTTTACCATAGTATTTATTCATCTCAAATTCTGATCTATTTGAATTCTACAGATGTATTTGTATAGATATGGTTCAAAAAGATGGAGGCATGATCAGTAAGTTGAAATTGAAATGCATGTGTCCTATTGTGGACCACTGTGCAGTCTGCATGTGACCTGATAGTGCTGTGTTGACAATATGTAAATTGGCTTAGAGTTGTGGTTGTGGTCGGTTGGGTCAAGTTATAATTAGTTGACGCATAGCTTTGTTGACAAGTATGTTGACAGGCTGCTGACAATGCATCCATATAGGTTCATCAAAACTAATTTTCACTAATGTACCATCTACATTGTGATTTCCCTACCCACCTACAATCAAACTAACATTCTGGTGAAAAGAATTTTGTGTGTGAGAGAGAGAGAGAGAGAAAGAGATTTCTACCTCTTTGAGCGAAAAGATAATTTACCTAGTCAAACCAATAAGTGATAGGTGAACAGAGGTAAGGTAAAAGAGCACGACCTAAGAAGTCCTTAGTCTTAATGCATACCACAGTGGACATGAAGAAGAAATAGCCATTTACACCTCAATAATATCTCACGTCTCATCAGCCAGAAACCAGCACAGGTGTTGCATCAACTGTAGACCCTTCCCTCCATTTCAAATTTATCCAGATCCTGAATCAGCCATGTGATTATGTAGGAGCACTGACACAACCCTGAACTGAAAATTTCAATCGACAGTATCAGACCAATAGGCGAATGGATCTGATTACAACACCTTCAGCCCCCTATTGGGAACAAGCTTTAATTTTGTCAACAAGCTAGCTGCCACATGCATGACAACATTAACAATGGTGGACTGTCCTGAAGTACACCTTATTAAGATAGCAGGCTGATCCACACCTTGGCCTCCTCCTGATGGACACTAGCCAGCAGGAACCTAACAATAATCCAGATGAATAACACCACCTATCACCCTGCACACTGCAACAATGTCAATGGTGTGCCAGAAACCTGTACCTGTATATATGTTGATTTACTAGGCGATTGCACAATGAATCAATGTAAATATGGCTACACAAACCCATAAAAACTTCTCTAAAATGAAATCCATGTTATATGAATGTAAATCTTCAACATATTCTGTTATGAAAGGTTTTCATAAGCATACTGAAACCAATCAGTGTTACATGAATTGAGCGGAATTATGAAAAGTGGCTGTTACATGATCTTTTATTTCACAGACACTTCTTAGTGTGTACTGCTCCTGAACTTAATGCAATAGAGAAACATTGTCATGAAAAAAGTGAACATTTCATAAACTCAAACAACACTTGTTCCTGACTATCTCTCAATGTTAAAACGTGGGCCCAGAGTATATTCAACTCAAAGACTTTTTAAATGAATAATAATAACAATAAAACACTTATGTTCTCAGAATTGCAACGGTCCTCTCTGCAATTGCAAAAGCTCTTACTGGTGTGGTGCTCAAGCACTCCAGCAGTTCCAGCTAAGAAGGCATCTGATGAAAATAGACAGGCCTATGTCGGTTTGACATTGAGGTGAAGGTGTAATCACTCAGCTGACAATCTTATGGCCAGTAAGCCTTTGACTGATCACGTTGAACAGGCAAGACAATTTCACATTTCAGATTATTGAAAAACTTAAATAAAAGATTTTGTGAATGGATATGCATGCACCTAAAGGACTCTCTGGTAGATATTTCATGCAAACACACAAACACACACAAAAAAACTCACAGGACAGGGCAGTGAAGCTCGGCGGTTGGCAATAGAACGACTAGGCCTGGGAATGTTCAAGCTACACTTCCTCTCCACGTCCGGCTCCTCCGTCACCTCTTGTTGAGCGAAACCCTGTGCCCAGGTGGTGAAGATGTTATCGTCCTCCTCCTCATTCTTAGCCATGCTAGCTGACTGGCTGCTCCAGTGTTCCAAGGGTATTTCCCTCTTGGTAGAAAGTTCCAGAAATTGCAGGGCTCCTCGAGGCACCTGGGGCGGACTAGAAGTCCTGACGTTGGGTTACCTGTCAGCTTCTAGCGAGGGGGAAGGCTGATTAAGCCCTGGGTAATTAGACACCCCTAGGCTCTGTACAGAACCATCTGGTAGGTCTGTTTTACTGTAAGCCAATTCAAATGCACTCTGAAGCTGTCAGCAGCGCAGGCCTCGAACAGCAACAGTGAATCTGTGGTAATCTGTTTATGCTATAAGGGTGGGAGGAGGAAGAGAGTGAGAGGGAAAAAGAGAGCGAGAGACAAAAATAGAGAGATAAAATGACTCCTAACCTCCCCTCTCAAATGTTTCATATCCACAACTGCTAGTGGTTGCCTGATATTGGTCTGTTTTTGTTTGTTTATTGTCTAGAATCATTAGTGGCCATATTAACATTGTTGTACATCATGTAGATTGCAGTGTGAATATTTTACAGTTCACTATTTTACAGACACTCAGGAAACAGACAAATAAACACTGCTTTAGAGAATGTATTTAATTTTTTTCCCAAAACAACCCTGAACTTAGGCACTGTTATTAAAAGGATCAAATAACCAGACAATGATTGATACATATATTGGATGTACGCCTCTGTTTATTTATCATATCTATGATGATCAAAACAAATAGGAGGACCCAGTAGTGGGCAGAAGCACTGAACAAGATAATCGCTTAAGTAGCGTTAAGCACCTTAGTCTGTGAAAAGAGAGGGGGCATCTAAACTTAGGTTATGTCCTTTCACATGTTGCAACTTAAGTAAAGGCCTGATTTAACACCATAAAGTATTAACTTGTTCAGCTGTGACAGTAACACATATCAGGCACAAATAGAAATGTTTGACATTAACTGATTCCACATTGCGACTGTCCTGGCTATAAGGCAGCAGTTTTCTGTAGTTCATCCACTAGCTGGCGTTGTTTTCTGAATAACGCCAGAGTCAAGCCCCAAGTCAAGGCTCTGTAACACTGTTGCAAACATCACGTCCATATCATATTGTCCTTGTGCTTGCCGAAGCGGTAGCTCGCACGAAAGATAACAGATAAGCGGAAGAGATAACGATAACACCAGCACGACGTTGTACATTCTATCTGTGAAAATGAGGCTTGCAGGCTGCGTGATAGTAGGCTACTAGTATGCAGCACGTCTAATACCTTTACTCTTTCAAAAACTCGCGAAAGTTACGTCTGCGTGCGTGGACATCCAACGCCTTTCAACAAAAATACATCCCGAGAAAGCCCCGGTTACAATCTTACTATTTCTGGTCAAATTACCTCCGAAAACCAAGTAAACGTTAGAACCCGGAAAAAGACTGCAACGTAAACACTGTGACACTTCAGGGAGTGTCAATAAAGTGCAAACGGTTTTAGGAGGCTACATATACTCAAAAATACCAACAAGAGAGACAATTGTGCAAATGTATATGCTCACTGAAATTATTTGAACTGTCGATTAACTAAGAATTTCTTTGTTAAGTGCAATCACAGTACGAACAAACTCGCGGTCTCCCACAAAATCTGCACAAATGATATTAAGACCTGTTTTACTTGGACCTGGATGCTGTCTTTTGACCCAGTCAAGTAAAAACGTGTAGGCTTTCAGAGTCATGGTCCTCATGGTCTGGCAAGGATGTTGAATGACATATCCAAAATCTTCTGTGAGGTTCAGTCCAGCCACAAAAAAACACTCTGGGGGAAAAAGCAAAAAAACAAAAGAGAATAGATAGTGTCTCACTTGAACAGAATATCCTCAAAACCCTGCCTCTCCTGCAGAACTTTGTGCTGTCTGACTTTTGTTTTTTGCTTTACTTCACAACACAGAACCTCTGTGTCAAAGATAATTAATTTTTAACTTAATAAGAGTTTTAATTTCACGAACCTGTTGGCCTTCCATTTTTTTTCTGCCCCTCCAGAAATGTGATGAGATCTTTTGGGTCAGGCGTATTGGCCCACCAGTATGCAATCTTTGGCCAGAGGTCATTGTATGTCCATGCTGCTGTGTTGTCATACGAGAGTATCACCTGATAGCCATGATCCCAACACAAAAGGAGGGAGGGGGTTTCCTGTAATCAATAACAAGAGGATGACGTAGTGGGACTGAGAGAATTTTTTTTTGGTCATGCGACAGATATGAAGGTGCTTAGAGTATAGAAATGGTACAATTCAAAGGCAGTTGACAGCAACACTAAGGAGGGAGGGAAAAATCATACATCTTCAGTTACCCTAATTACACTTAACTCTTTCACATGCCTGTCTGTCAAGATTTTCCTCAACCACTTTGGCAGACAGATCTGTAAAGCAGTTGTCTTGTTGATAGCAAGGGCTGTGACCATTTCTATAAAATTTTACTAATAATGAAAGAATAATGTTGTTAGATACAGGTGTGTACACCCATACAGATGCACTAAACCTAAGTATGGTATTGGGGGGGGTTGCTTTGTTAAATACATGCAAGTGGCAAAAATGAAGTAGACAGTAATGTTTTATGCATTTACAAATGACTGGACTGTAACTGTGGAGAAAATAGTTATGCCTGATGCTCCATGTGCTATGATCATGATCATCCCCAACATCTCATCCACACTCAAAACAATTACAGGACCATAGGCTAGTGAGATCTTAACCGAAGTGTCCAGTTTTCTGAGACAAATGACAGCAGTTTGTCCTACTCTTCTCTCATCCTAAATTCACCAGCCTGATGAGTTTGCCCCCTGATGTTGCCTCATAACCGCTGACACATCTTCATTGCCATTTCTGAGGTTATTTTAAATTATATGTTAAACAGACTAAATGTGCGCAGATGTCACATGACCTCATAACGTTAGATTAGAATTAGACGATTAGAATGTTGCTGCATGTAAACAGAGGTGGTTCAGATATCGGGACTAACTCACTTTATTGGGGCACAGTTTCTTCTCAAATAGTCTTCTCAGGAAGTGAATAAGTTCCAGGTGTTCTTCTTCATTCATGCCATCAAATGCTGAGCATGAAATGATGACCACCTCCTTAGGATGCTCCTCTAGCCACTGAGCCACATTTGTGACAGTGTCCTGTTGAGGCCAAAAAGAGGGGAGCACGTAAAGAGGAATACAACGAGAGCATGAGTCATGACAGACACAGAAATATGAATTATTATCATGAGACACATAGCTGTGCACAAAGCTACAGTTGTAAGACATTTTAGCGTAATGTTTAATAATAAACAAATCTATGTTACAAAACCAGTTTGTGAATATTACAGAAAACAAGTGAAAAGGATGCATAACTATGAAAGGTGTGAAATGTGAGGAAGAGTAACCAATCGAACACTAATAACATTGGTTAAATGAGGTATCATTTAGTTGGTTAAGAAAGACACTTCCACTGACCTTCACATTCTGCCTGGAGTAGATACCATGGGCGAAATAGAAATTATTGGTGTCATCGTGTTTCTTATGAGCGACCCTTAGATCCAGGAACCGAATCCCTGCATCAAGCTGATCTGAAATGTCCCGTGCCTAGGGGGTCACACAAGGTTTTAGAACCACTGGTCATCTGGTTTTCCTGTTTATTCACATGTATAATAATTAGGATGACAAGGCATGCATAGATGGATAAATAGATAGATAGACAGAGAGAGAGAGAGAGAGAGAGACACCTTATTGATCCCAAAGGAAATAACAGGATTATCATTATTACGTTGTGTAATGGTAAGTATGAGACCTACATGTGAGTGGGATGGTTAAGTTAGAGTGTGAGGCTAAAGGTGCCATTATCTTTTGTTGATGCTGTGCTTCAACATTTACTATGAATTCACAGCATGTGGTCATTTAGAATGAGGATGACCTATTCATTTGAGACTTAGCCTACCTGGGTTGTGGCCCACCTCTTCACATATGGGCGCGTTAAACAGGGGAAACATTTGTCAAACAGTCTCAAAAAGAAGGATGCAGATGGAACGATGGGTGAACAGTCATCCAGATGATAGGTCATTGTGTCATGGCTTCCTGAAATTAACCACAGATGGACAATGTTCACAAGCATGTCAGGTTATGGAATTTATTCATTAACATCAAGTTTTTAAAATAGTCACAGTTCTTTGTAAACGACATTTCTATGGACAATATTATAAAAAATAAAATGTTAACATTTCGTCAGAACAAGACTGACCAGGGATGGCGAGGTTCCAGAGTGGTACCTTCCAGAGTTTGTCTGGAAGATGTGACATCCAATCCGCACAGTCTGTCTCGTCCATCATGTTAAGCCCTTCCCTATATAACCAGTTCATATAACTTTACCTGAAATATGATTGATCACGGCGTAATTAATGATTGAATGAATATATTTTCATCACAAGTCGGACTTTCATAGTCTTTCAAACTTTCAAACTTTTTGAAAACGCTCCTGACCCTGGTGACGAGAAAACCTATAGCAGGCTGCTCCTTAAGAAACAAAACAACATTCGCCAGAGACAGTTAGCCCGTTTACGGAAGCTACAACCTAAGGAGACAGTCAATTGCACAGTAGTACGGCTAAGTTGTAATGGCTAAATGTTTGTTGTATCGTACTACACCCCCTGACAAAGTTTCTGTTTTGTCTTCAGAATGTCCTTGCTTTAGTATGGAAGAGAAGTAGGCTAAGAAAGAAACAGTTGCGGCTTTCCTTGGTCTAAAATGCAGTCTCGATTGAGACTTTCTTGGCAAAACCTACCTGGACCCGGGACTCTGTGCGATTAAGCGACATTACAGCAGCTGGGTATTTATTAACAGCAGCGCGTTTACCAACCCGTAGCGATTCATAGTCAACGCAAACGCGAACGCAAGGACGCCATGATGCGTCAAGTGTGTAGTAAAACCTTTCCTGACGCAACGCAACGACGCGTGTGATAACATTGGAGTCAATGGAGCAGCCTGCGCTAGTCGTGTTCGTGCGCAAGCTTGCGACCATAGCGATGTTTGCGTATCTTGCGTTGACTATGAATCCAAAATAAAACCAAGAGACCCTCGTGACCTGCATCCGTTGAGCTGACACCTCATTTGACACAACAACGTAGAAGGTTAGGGACTGTGTGAAACTGCACATTGTCAGTGACCTTGGTTGCACTGTCCTAATCATGGTTTAAATATCCGCAAACTGCTGGTCTTATTTCAGGGTTTCCACATTTCTGTCTCCAAACTAGGAAGAGCACATGTCAGTTTTGCTGCAGTGAAAACGCCTGTCAACAACAATAATCTTCCTATCAAATTGTCTGAATTAGATTTTGGCTCCCTACATGATACTGTCAAGAAGACGATTCTTTGACTATTACCGCTATTCATAACCGTTTTTACATCTACCTACCTCACTGAGCTTACCTTAAAACACCATTGCTAGTCATCTAATAAACTGCAGGATAATTTGCTGCATGAAACGAAGACGGAGGTCTGGTTTCATCAGTAGATATTGGCTGTTCCCAGTGATGTTGGCACAGCAGTTGGTTATTCCTAGTGATGAAAATTGGTTTTCCATGTCGTTGTGCATAGCCAGAGATAGGCTTCAAAGTGGAAGTTTTTAGTAGTCTATCTGTTCCAACACAAATCAGCTGATCATAATTTGCAGAACACTTGAGCAAGGTATGCATTACTATATGCAGGTAATCAATACAGAAAAGTCTGTTGGGATCAATTTGTTGTAACTAAGAAAACGTTGGAAAGGCTTTTCAGGCGGACCAAACACCATATACACCAAAGGATAGCCTATAACATAAAAGTAAAGGCCAGCCTATAATTAAAAGCCTGTCTAAAATAAAAGCCTGTGTCTGGTGCAGCTCAAGTAAATAAAGGCTTGCATGGCCATTATTTAAGGAATTACAGTATCCTTTGAATCCACAAACTTTCACTTAAAATCCCAGAAACCTGTATAAATTGTGTTGCTTGAAAGGGCATCGCTTTAGTATTAAATTCTAATCATGGTCATAAAAAGGTCTTAGTCTTAAATTAGTCTGAAGTTGTTGAGATTTTTTAACTCTTAGGCTAAACAATACACTACTGGATCATACGTTGTTTTTAGATATACGTAGGCCTTTTTCCTTTTAAGTAGTTCTAGAGCTCTATGCCCTGCCAAAATGTACGGTACACAAATACATTTGCTTGCTGATGTGTTATTAGTATTACACCTGTAACAATCTTTACTTAAGCATACAACAGGGCTGGTGAAAAGATTGTCGCTTTCGTCCTGCAAGCCTGCTCTATCATCTCTCTTCCAATGTAATGTAATGACATATTACACTCATGCAAAGTCCTAGAATGACTTCATGTGTTTCCTGTTCAAGAACGAAAGTCCATTCATGGAAAATGAACCGTGAATCCATATTCAGTATGACAGCTGTCATATGATGTCACTTTTACGCATAACAATAAAAACACTTTGAAGAAGATGTTGATGAAGAAGTATTTTTTATTCTGTAAATATTGATTCTACATTTAGAATTCAGAGTGTAAAAATTGGGAGAGAGTGGGCAGATGCTTTTACCTACAAGAAAATGTATTTGTTCAAACATTTCCTATTGATTTGTGTTGGCATTGTCAATAGTAAAATGGATGAAACTTTTTGATTTTTTAAAATCTTGACAATAAGATGGATAAAATGTGTTATACCCAAATCAGTGCAAATTATATTAATGCTGCTTTACGTTTACCTAGTCAGCACTGACCTTTGACTGGGTGCTACATCATATGTTTCCTCTCTTCTGTGAGTTAATTAATCACATTTTCTGATTGATCTCAATAACAAGTGGGACGAAATTGTTAACACCCACAAAATCAGCAGCGATAATGTTGATGCAACTTTTTCCTGGACCACACTGTTGTTTTTTGACCCAATCCAATAACTCTGGATAGTTGCTCATGGTCATGTCCTTCATGGACGAGAGCAGGTGCCTCAGCACATACTTTGCATCTTCAGTGAGGTTCAGGCCAGCCACAAAGAATTTGCTCTCTGTATGAATTATACACATTATGAACATTTTGAAAGAGTGTAGCAGTAAAATTTCCATTCCATGGATTTCCAACTCTGCATTAAAGGGATCCCTATCTAGTAAAACATGTTGGCCTTAGACTGATATTGATGTCAGCTACGTTAGCGTGATTTAAAGACACTCTAAATGTTTTGGGTTTTATTAAATGTTTAGAAAATCTTTTCATTCGTAAACTGTCATTGTAAGAAGTGACATAACCTCGTTGAATCTAATCAAAGTCCAATCAAGGTGCAGCAGTCAAGCTGTTGCCTTGCAGAGACACCATGAATATCAACCGGGTGATGTCAATTTTTACCCAGGAAGTAAGTAAGTACTGAGACATAAAGGAATGGCGTTTTTACAAGTTCTGCAAATGAAAGGATTTTCTAAACGTTTTAATAAAAAAAAAGAAAGCATTTTGAATTTGTTTTTAATTTGTTTTTAAATCCTGATAAATATAGCTGATCCCAAAGTCAATCTTATAAGGCCAACGTGTCTAACCAGTCAGGGATCCTTTTAAAAACCACCACAACAATACTACTACTATTGCTAATAACATTAATAATAATAAGGCTTGATTTACCATCTCGTCCTGACGTCTGCAAACGATTTTGCAAATAGTCAGTGACCTTGGTTGCAGATGTCCTGTCTTTAGTAGACCACCAATAGTCAACCTTTGGCCACAGCTCCTTGTTGTTGGAAGCATCAGGAGAGAAGTTAAGTGAAGTGAAGTCACAGGAGAGGATCACTTGATATTTTTTATCCCAACACAGCTGCAGAGAGGGGGTCTCCTGGAAAGAAAAAAACAGACATATCCCTTGAGATGCACAAGCTACCATGTACACTGCTGTAACATAAGGAAAACAATACAGGTACACAATAGAGATACTTTGAACCTGGCTTCAAATGTGCTTTACTGCATAAGAATCAAGTGCACAAACCGTGCGAGGGCAGATTATATTTAAGAAGGGCTCGGTCAGTTGGGCAATGAAGGCCTGTTGGTTGACAGTGTTCATGCCACTGAAATCTGAGCAGGCCAGTATGATGATCTCTTTTGGATGCTCTGCCAACCAACCTGCAATGTCTTTGAAGGTTTCCTGTGTGAAATTAGGTAAGGTACATTTATATTGATGCCCTGAAAACATGTCTGTGTTTCTGTGCTTATCCATAATTACATTGCTCTTGGTCTGATGTAACAGAAACATTTAGTGTATAAACCCCCATCCTTCATAGCTGATTTAATTTATTATATATTTGTGTATATTGTGATATACTGTATGTCCTTACCTCCACAGTAACTGTGGTATAGAGTCCATGGGCAAAGTACAGGGTGTGACCATCACCATTTGGTTTACAAGCAACTCTCAAATCAAAGTACCGAATCCCTGCATCCAGTTGCTGTCGGAGAGTTAGTTCCTGGAGGAGACAGAAGACTGTTACACAAACAACACTAAAACAAAGCAATATATAAACGTAGTCTGTCATTCTCACAAAATTGTTGTTATCTGAGCAACATACATACTAATACAATTTTGTCACCTACGACACAGATTAGTTGCTTATTTTCTTCATGGTTTGATGGCTCTAATGATTTTGTTTATTAGAAATAATTAGAATTGTTTATTAAAAATGATGGCTGTTTTGGATGGACACAATAAAAACAATGTATATTATATTATAGATAAATAGATATCAAAATAATCCTAGTATAAGTGTGACAAACCGTAGAATTGACGAGCCAAACCAAAACAGAGCACACCAAGTTACTGTGGCAGCCATCAGTGGCGCCATAGAGAGCCATTGATTGCAATCTGTAATTCACTGATTTTTTTTTTGTATTGTATTCTGTACCTCCGTGGTGCCCCACTTCATGATAAAGTGGCTGACAACTTCAGGGAAAATGTGGTCCAATATCTTCAGGTACTCAGGTTCATTTTGTTCTACCAAAGATGAGCTGTCCAAACAGTATGTCATACTGTCATGACTTCCTGAAAGTGTTGACAAAACCAACCAAAAGCCATGTTTAGCCATGTGTGTAAGAACGCCAGTATTTGGTACAAAGTAGACCAAATTTGCAAACTGTCAGCTAACACTAACTGATGGGGGCACAAGAACATGAAACTTCCTTGCCCTCATCAGTTAGTTGGTGGCTATTTCGCTATTTGGTCTATGTTGTACCAAGTTCTGTCATTCTCTAACCTACTGACAGCACTTGGCAATGTGAAACAACAAAGCAATGGGCTGATTCACTCTGGAGAATTCCTTTAACCCTTTGAAACCAATGGATGGCAATTGCATCCGAATTGACACACCCATTTTTCTTAAATTATTTGCAGAATGTTCGTCACACAGACATCACACACACATTATATGAAAGTGCACAACCTGATCTTTCCATGATTTCTGTGATGAAGGGTTCATGAGAAAATTAGAGTTGAATTTGAAGAGATCAGATGCAAAACCCATTTGCAAAATTTGCAATGAATTTAGATAATTTTGATAAACTTTGTTATCAGTCTCTAATTAGATTGTTTTGGCTAGATAATAACATCCAAATTGCATTTTGATAGAGATTACTTAAGATTTGCATATTTCTGAGGATGGGCTAATAGGGTTTTGCATCTGAACTCCTCATTTATATAAAAAATTAATGTCACCAATACAGCTCTGTGTCCCTGTTATAATGTCTGTTTAATATCTCACAATCTCTTAACCCCCCCCCCCCACCATTCCCACCCACCCCAATATATATTCCCTAGCAAGTTGTTCTCAGACCCCTGTCATGCAACACATGCAGAAATGCCAGTACCCTGTCAGCACTAGAGAAAATTATTATGCAGCCTTTTGTCTGTTGCACCACATTCTTCTCTGTGCAATGAAATATGAATATAATTCATGAAAATGAATACATTTTGTATTCAATGAGTACATTTGTATTGGCATGCTTCCAGGATCGAAAATATTTTTTTCTTGATACTAAGGCTGATGTAAGCCACATGTAAGCAGTATCACATCAAACTGCTACCAGCACCTGTAGCGGTTATCTGATACTCACCAGGTATGGCAAGGTTCCAAAGGGGCACACTGAAGAGCTTTGAGGGCAGTTGAGACATCCAATCAGAGTATGAGGCCATGGCTCCAACTTTGGCACAGGTGGACTTAGAAATGGTTTTGAAGTTACTCATTTCAAGAAATCGTGTTACTTAAATAGAGCATTAGGACTCCACCCTGCAACATGTGATTGGCTGTATGTAAATTTGCAGAGGCACTGGCTATATAAATGCAAGAGTTATCTTTAGCTCTTTTTTGTCATGAATTTACACACAAGATTTCTCTATACACACTGCAGGTTTATTCAATCAAATCCTGTTAAAAAATCATGTTCGTTATCACTTTACCCTCAAAAAGATAATCCACTCACCCAACACAAATGTGATTCAAAAACATGTTGATTATTACTGCACAGATATCCCCAGCGGCACCGCTAGAAATTTTGGGCCCTTTGACAGAAAATTATTTTGGGCCTACAAATATTTGAAAAGTGACAACTGCATGACATCAGTTTCCTTGTTCTTGTTCTACCTGGTGGAGGACTATATATATGATGACACGTCGAAAAAACAAAACGTGACCACTAAAATGATACTATTGAGTTCGCAAAAAAATATGTGAATAAATTTGTATCTTTGTTATATAAAAAATAAATGGAAGGAAGGGTTACATTAAATGAAACTACTACATATTTCTTCACTATCATATCAGAAATGTCTTCTGTGCTCCTTTTGTTAGGCTCCTCCAGGAAATGAGTCTAGGGGGAAGTCCCCCTAGTCCCCCAACAAATGTATCTGGATCAACAGTACAGTTAACAAACTGAAGGTCAAGAAATCTAAAACGTGTAATAAAAAAGCTCACAAGATTACTTCCTCATGTTTGGCACATGACAACATCAAGATGGGGATTTACCACTCAAGGAGTAGTAGGGATATATTATGAACAGTTTATTGTGATTGTTTATAATGCATCTTGTTCTAAATTAGAAAGGATATTGCCTCTAGTTTCACAACTAGAAGGGCACTGTGAAGCCACAGGCCTCTGCAAAGGTAACATATTTCAGGATACTGATCTACTGGATGCTACTGGAGGAGTAAAGTCATCTGATAGCTCTTTTTGTTCTTTCTTTCTATTTGTTTTATTTTTGTTTGTCTTCTTTCTGTCGCTTTGGAGTGGCAATTAGGTGTGCTGGAATAGTTCTATACAAATAAAGTTACCTGCGCACTTCTTATATTGCATCATATTTAGAAACAGAAATGCTGTAACAAAAATCATGTGAATCTTGTCATTTCAAAAAGCATATATTCTAGCACTATATACACTACAACAACAATAACAAATGTAAACCTTTCATTATCCCTTTCTCATGAAATGTATTTAGCCTTGTATAATCTTTACAGTTTTATAGAATGAATAAAATCACTTAGCTATTTTTTTTTTCTGATTGATCTCGATAACAAGCTGGGCAAACTGATTGATGCCCACAAAATCAGCAGCAATAATGCTGATGCAAGCTTTGCCTTGACCACAGTGTTGCCTTTTGACCCAGGCCAGTAGCTCTGGAAAAGCAGAGAGAGTTACATTCTTCATGGATGAGAACAGGTGTGTCAGCAAAAGGCTGTTATTTTCAGTGAGGTTCAAACCAGCCACAAAAAAGGCATCTACAGGACACAACAGGAGGGCAGAGATCAGACAGCCAGGCAGAAATGAAGTTCAATACACATAAAATTAGCAGCAGCAGCAACAACAGTGACGAAAAAAGACTTGCCATCTCTTCCTTGACTTTGCAAGCGATCATCCAAGTACTTTATAACCTGACTTGCAGATGTCCTGTCATGCTTACTCCACCAGTAGTCAATCTTTGGCCATAGCTCCTGGTGCTTAGAAGCTTCCGGATGGTCGTAGGAAAGGATCACTTGATATTTATGATCCCAGCAGGACTGAAGAGAGGGGAGTTCCTAGAGGACCAAGCAAACAAGCGTGAAAAGCATCAGCACTGACTTCGCACTATGCAACTAGTCCTCACAGAACAATCTGTTCCTAAGCTAAATGAAATGCAATGTGCTACTGCAGCAAAGCCACATAAAGCAATTGACATCAAATCTATATTTCTAACACAGAAGAATGATAAATGGGGTGCATGAACCGTTTTAGGACAGAGTTTCTTTGGGAAGAGCTGGGTCAGTTGGGCAATGAACCTCTGATGGTCTCTGGGAATCAGACCGTCAAATGTTGAGCAGGCGAGGATGATGATCTCCTTTGGGTGGTGTGCCAGCCATTGGGCAACTTCTGTGAAGGTTTGCTGTGGAAGAATCAGAATAAAGTGAATATGTATCTGAATACACAGTACACATACTAAACATACTTCACTAATCCCAGACAGTACAGCAGAGTTATTTTGTGTGTGTGAAACTAGGTTTCATTGCAAATGCGGTGATTTCTATGCATTTGTTATTAAACAAAATGTTCTTGTCTGATTCTTACTCAACATCAAGGGCAACAGGAAACAAACATAAAGAGGCATTATCAAGGAAAGTAATAACATGATGCCAATTCTGCTTAAGGGAAAGTCAAACCATGGCCCTGTTGTTCAAGATCACTGAGTGCTGCCTGTAGGAAAAGAACAAGAAAATTTGGTACAATATAGACCGAATAATGAACCGGGAGCTAATGCTAAATGACTTGGCACTGAAACTCACTTCCAGTTTCATTTTCCTCTGCCCCATTCAGTTGGCTGCTGGTGTAGTAGTGTTAGAAATTAAAAAAAGATTTTCTCAGTGAACTTCCCCAAATCTACGGTATGTAAATGGGTTACGTGGCCGAGTTTATTGTTTTTGATGAGGCGATAATTAGTATAACACATCGGAAGACTTCCTCACATTCTGGAAGTCTTGGAAGGGGTAAGCTGGCTTTATGATTCCTCCGTGAATAAAACTTGTTAAGATTGTAATTTTCTGTTATTTTGCCCATTTTTGAGGGAATGTTATTCTATATTCCACACAGTAAAGACAGTAGTTATCTCACATTCTGGAAGTCTTGGAAGGGGAATGCCACCATTTTGCCCCACCCATGTGCGTGAATTGTCTGCTCCGTCATCTATGTTGCAGAATAGGCTACTCTGGACTACTGCCTCAAGGTAACTAACTAACTCAGTGTGACACAACTAACTAACTCAGTGTGACACAACTAACTAACTAACTCAGTGTGACACAACTGTGACACTCTTTTAAGAAATTCATTGCGTGCCAATGGACAGTTCAGTTCAATGCACAGATTTGTCTTAAGCAGTCTATTGTTCCATAATGATTGGTTCCAGATCCTGGTTACCTTTTTCTCAGTCTGAGGGAACAATGTGTATGTGTGTGTGTGTGTGTGTGTGTGTGTGTGTGTGTGTGTGTGTGTGTGTTTTCCTGTTACTTCCTCAGTAATTGCTGTGTGTGTGAGCATGTATTGCTTTCCTTTACCTCCACAGTAACTGTAGTGTAGAGTGCATGGGCAAAGTATAACTTGTGTGTGACATCCTTTTGCTTACAAGCGATCCTCAAATCAAAGTACCGAACACCTGCATTCAGTTGCTCAATAATGGTAAGTTCCTGGAGGGCCACAAAAAATGGTTACACACACACACACACACACACACACACACACACACACACACACACACACACACACACACACACACACACACACACACACACTCAGCTAAAAGCAGCTGAAACAAGTCAAATACAACATAACCATTTGGGTTGGCTGATTGACTTTGCCCAAGCCAAAAGGTTCAGATATGGGGCTTAATTTGAAGGAAGAGGGAAGTGAACAGTCTTTAGGCAAAGTCTTAAGTCCACTTTAAACTAATTTTGATAACTAGACATTAGGTTAGTTTACTAATTCAACATCATGGACAAGACCATAATCACAAACACCTAACACAGCTCATTGTGGTCCCACAATATAGCTACTGTTCAAGCACAAACGCTTGGCTTGTGAAACTGAAACTGTGCACTTTGCATGCTGTGTGTGTGTGAGTGTGTGTGTGTATGTGTGTGTGTGTGTGTGTGTGTGAGAGAGAGAGAGAGAGAGAGAGAGAGAGAGAGACTATCATTAATTTTGACTGGACAGCTTGGTGACCATGTTGGCCATGGTGACCATGGTGCTGTTAGGTAAATATAACAAAAAGTGAAGAGTGAATGGGATTAGAATGATGGACTGCAGCCTAAAATAAATACACTACACTACACTATACCTGTGTGGTAGTCCACCTCTTGACAAGGAAGCTAGAGAGACAAGGGAGGATTCGGTGTAGAGCCTTAACCCAGCAGGGTGTATTGGGCTCCAATGTGGAAGAGCTGTCCAAACAGTAAGTCATAGTGTCATGGCTTCCTGGAAATGTTAAACATGCTCTGATAAGTCTGAGTAAAACCAAATATCAAAGCTCTTATTTGTAGACAAAGAAAAGGCTATTGCTCACTAGCAATTCAACAAATGAATGTTCTTCACATAGAGAAACGAAATAAAGATATCAATGAACGGTTGTACGTTCATGAACTCAACATTATTTTTACACAGGGGGAAAATAATGCAAAAATGGTCCCAATTCTAATAGACACAATTGTCTTGTCTGGACACAAGATGGCAGCATTTACTTCAGAATGATGTACTGTAGTTCAGGCAGACCCAAACAGATGTATGCTACCAGTTGTTACATTTTCTTTCAGTCGCTAACAAGCATTAACCTATACTTTAAAAAATACTTTTACTAAACTCTTAACACAGCAAAACACCTACATCACACATTAGCCAACAGTTGTTTCTTATCAAACACAGACAACTCACAGTCACAGACACTAGCATGTGTTTTCTTTACACAGTGAACATGTAGTCAGTCAGAGTATACTGACTTTCAAAATGCTAACAAGTCATGGCATTTCTTAAAACTACATTCATTGTCATGTATTTTGAATCATCGACATCATGGACTACATTGACTTCAAAAACCCGATTCCATTTACAAACCACCAATATATTTGTGTGAGTGTTTACAGTGATGTGTGCAAGTCAGTCATTTTACATTACACTTAGAAATTCTTCAAGAATTGTTGCAGATGCACAGGCCTACAGTTATTCCCAGCTGCTAACATGCTTTTTTCAAAACCTCTAAATGCAACAACACATGAGTTTGTTGTCAATCTATGGACCTTTCAACCTATCCAATTGCAAATGAAATTGCAGATGGTTTGTCTATTTTTCCTTTTCTGCTTTTCCCCCAGTTATCAGTCCAGTGTTCATTCAAGATTCATCATCTATGTAACCGTTGTGCTGCTGTTATTGCCGACCTAAGGGTTTGGTACTGCAATTAAGGTTTTGGACATTAGATTTCCATTTCTGGAATGCTGTGCATTTGCAAATAAGACATAAAAGATAGATAATTTTGGTGTTGGGGTGATCCTGTATGTAGAGAAAATGTACACATTATAGAAATGCATTCATTGACTGCATATAGTGTGAAAAGAGCAAGAAATGTGTCAGCCGTATGGCCAGAACAGGCTGATGGTGTGCAAATTGTATTTAGGGTTTTGAAAATGAGGCTAAAGATCAGACAAAAGCGATTGAAGAAAGCGTAAGCATTATAGAAATGCATTCAATGACTGCATAAAGTGTGAAAACAGTAGGAAACATGTCAACTGTATGACTACAACAGACTGTTGGCGAAGCCTGATTGCACTGTGCAAAACTCCAGTGTGCATTGCTTTAGACTAGTACTGGAAGTGACCATGAATTGCAAAAGCACCCAGGGCTGAAATCTATCACTTGAGTGATCCCATACTCACCAGGTATAGCCAGGTCCCACAGGGGTACTGTAGAGAGCTCAGAGGGAAACTGAGACATCCACTCAGAGAGATCAAGCGTTTCCATCTTGCCTACTAAAAATGAGTGAAATCTAAACTGCAGTTTGCTTGTTACTGGTGATTTATGAAAATTCAGGTTTGTAAGTGGTGTTGATTCAGTCAAAGTTGCACCAAACATAGTTCAGTAGACAAAGTTAGACTTCAGTGACCTTGACATTTAGATAACTCTGAAAATCTATTTAAGAAAGGTTAGATTTAACATTTGTATGATGAGCATTGACTTACCATGAAAAAGTGGAACTGAGGTTTGTACAAACGGTTGTTGCCTAATCAAACAGCATTTGTGTGAAAAAATCTGACCAGAGTCAGAACAGGAATAAAGCTCCAGGAAATAAGTAACTGTCAAATCAGATCACCAGATAGACCTTTTCATCAGGAACTTCCCTTGCTCTTATTTGGTTTCATTTTTCATGACGAACAAAAGTGCCATAGTGTTTGACGTTGCCTTTAGTGTCCAGAGTCTCCAAAGTCATCAAAAAGTCATCAAAAACACAGGCCAGCTCAACCTTTTTTAACAAGTGCTTTATTTAAACGTTACTGTCTTGTATTAGAAGTTATATAGCAATGAATGTCACCTGAATTTAAAGAGAGAGAGAAACTATGCAATTTGTGGTTCTTTAAAAACTAGTTAGGCTACTGCATGAACTGTGCTATATTGTGAGTTTAATCCTTTCACAGTAATTTGGACAATTTAGTCTCAAGACATTTTAATAGCAGTGGTATTATCTTAGAAATGCATATTATATACATGTTACTATGATATAAATCACAGTAGTCCTGTGATTAAGTTGTCAGTGGTGCTTCTGAACCAAGAATCTACAGATTAAAACTCTTAGTCACTGCAGAGCCCATTTGACCAGAACATTTGACCATGTAAAAACAACATAAAAACCTGTTGGCTAGTCTTTCTACCGTGTATGTAAGTGATTTAAATCTCACATGTTTACAAGACTTTTATATTAGCACTGGTCTTGTTTAGTTCATTACACAAAAGCAAGAGATAACATATTGGTTGTGGCACTTCTGTGATTTCGTTGACATTGTTTCTCCTTTGCTTTCATTTCTGTGGCCCTTTAGTCAGGCTCATCCAGCAAACGAGTAAGCAGGAATTCCCTTAACTCCCAGACCAGTCACCTGAAACACAACCAGACAGAGATATCAGTTTATGCGTAATACACACACATGTATTAATTAGCCTTGTAAACTTTTATTTGTTCAGCACGTCTGTTTGGCCATAAGCCATTGGAGCTCATTGTTAGCTCATTATCAATTTCCCAGAATCCAGGAACCAATCACAACCACTTATTCATAATGGGATGGGCATTATTCACAACCAGCACTGTGTATGGTTAAACTACAGAGGACCTTCCTGGACACCGATGCTGGGCCCGACTCCCCTTCCTGAGGCTTTGTGTTTGACCCCCCCTCATAATGGCGCTGTCAAATGGACCCTTACTGTTACCCCCATGGCCCATCTCACTCATTTGAGTTTGTCACTATGTCTGGCCGCTGCTACATTGTCCAGCCATAATTCCTGATAACCACCTATAGACTGACTACCATGTAATGTAAAAGTGGGATAATACTCTATTATGAACTATTATGAACCTTAGCTAAAACCATAGGCAACTTATAGTCTGTCATGGTTACTACTGATTGTAATTTTTCTTTAAGACCCCTGGCAGTTCGGTTAGCCCCTTGAGTCATGGATCTGCCCAAGGTTTCTTCCTAGATTAACCGAACATAAGGGAGTTTTTCCTTGCCCCTGTTGCTCTTGGGTGCTCCTTCTGTGAAGCGCCACGAGACAATACTATTGTAAAAGGCGCTGTATAAATAAAACTGAATTGAATTGAATTGAACTATGGACATTGTAATCTAATGGACTATGTAATCCAAATTGAGTAAACAACTGGAATTAAAACTGTCATTCATTGAAAATGTGTTTGCATTTTTGAAGAACTTTAAAGTGAGGAATGAGGAATAAGCTTGTTGGACCTCCACAATGTATGTCTTGAACAATGCGAAGAATGCAGAAAATCCCCTTGGTTATGACTTTACTGGTTGAACTGCCAGGTTAAGCTCTAAATATCGAAATATTGTTACCTTAAAAATGCAGCCAGCCTGAGGATGTTTGGCCATTTCAGCATCATCCATTCCAATGTAGGCAGATGTGACATAGAGCTCAGAGTAGTCCCTCCCACCAAAGCACACAGAGGTGGTCTTCTCAGCTGGGATCTTCACAGTCTGGAGTCGAGTGCCTGAAAGAGATGGCAATTCAGAGAGTTGGAGGCAACTTACTGACCAAGGACACACACACACGCACACACACACACACACACGCACACACACAAATAAGTGCATGCAAGCATTACACAGTAGCACACACGCAGAAAAAAGGTCTATCAGTTGCACACACACACACACTCTCACCAGTTTGTGGGTCGATACGCAGCACTCTCCCTCCGTTGAAGCAGGCCACCCACAGTTTACCCTCAGAGTCAATGCACATGCCATCAGGAATGGCCTCCTCCTTCTCCATCTTGTAAATCACTCTCCGGTTACCTACATACACACACAACACACACACACATATTTACTATTCCTATTCAGAATGTGACCCTGACACTATGCACTAAACAGCTAAGGCAAGCAGAAGTATGCCTATCAGACTGTCTGTGGAGGGATAATAAACTGGCCGTATGCTTCCAGGGAAATGTGCATCTGTTTAATTATATATTTGGTGAAATAACCATAAACCACAGCCATATGAGCCACATTCATAATTTTCCTACAACTTCACTACAGTAACACTGTACTTGTAAATCATCTTTAAAGTCAGTAAAATGTTACGCAGAGCATAAAATGTCAATCACCATCTGAAAATCATGCATGCGAAGAGAAATCTACATACTGATGCTGCCCGTGTTGATGTCGTAGTCGAAGGCATCCACTGTGTAGGCCAAGCTGTCAATGTAATAGAAGGTGCGGTGGTCCAGGGACCAGTCTAAGCCGTTGGAGATGTCCACTTGGTCAAAATGTTTGACCACAGAGTGGTTGGGGTGCAGGGTGTACAAAGCCCCCTGCTTCCTCTCCAGCACCGCAGGGCGGCTCTCCATCGCCATAGTACCTGGAAAGCACAGCCTACTTTAGTGTTGTGACACCATGACATGATGCAAGCAGGGTCAGTTATCAAATACATTTATGAAGATGAAATGATAAGATTTTACTTGCATAAGTTAACAAACATGGAAAACAGAACTGGAAAAACTGCATTCTCTATTCAGCAGCCTATAGATTTTCAGTATTCTAAGGACAGCTTTTGGCAGGCCTAGACATGCCATGCAAATTTCTGTCTGTTCTTGCAAGTTTCGAGCAGTACAGTCTAAGCAGTCTAAATTCTATAAAGCAAATGCAGACGAATGGATAATATTATGTGACTGTGTTCAACCTGTTTGAATGTGCAACATGAATCTTAAGTTGCTGGATTTGTAGATGGGATCTGTCACACCTGCATTAATTTCACACCTGCAAAAAACCTGCCGGCGGGGTCGACTTTCCCATCGTTGAAACGATTGGTGCTTTTTTCGCCCTGAACATCAACGATTGTTGTGATCTTTTGCTTGTCCCAGTCCAAAGCAGCAAACCGGGTGCCCTCGGCAATCACGTAGCCCCCAGACTTCCGGGGGACGACTGAGCCCACAAACTTCTCTGCAGATGGTGAGGAAAGGAATGTTATGCATTAGGCTATTTCCTGTCTGGTTGATTCCCTCTGTTCACCCAAAATATAACTCCCCTATGACCACACATCAATGTTAACTGTGTATAACTCATAAGTTCACCTGTGCGCACACTCTGAATCTTATTGGTCGCTGGGTTCCACCTACTCACTCTTCGACCAGAAACGTCAACATACAGAAGGGTGCCTTCTTTCTCTTCCCAAACTGGACTCTCACCAATTTCACACTTCTCCTTAACAGCGCACTCAACTCTGACTGAGGACATGTTCTCCTGGTCAAAGACAACAGCTGGTCATTCAAGAGTTGTAGATACATGCACGTTACATTTGGAAACAGACAGGGTGACGACATGTCTCGTGATCTCTTACGTAACTGGCGTTACTATGAATGAAAGCAAGTCTAATTCAGCTTTACTGACAAAACAAACTCCTGAGAGCTGAAGCGAAAACAACTTCATTGATGTTGCAAAATGTACCATGTTGCACGAAAGTGTTGCTTTAGAGAGTATGCAACTTTTTTGTTCAGCTGTGACTACTTGAACAGTTTGTCTGCAGTACATTAAAAAGCACTATAATCTCACCTCGTGAAAAAGCCTGAGCTAAGTTGAAGTCAAAGTGTCAGTCTCCCGTAGGCGGTCGGTGCTCTGGAGCTGGCAGTGGTCGCGTTGTGTAAAGTCCGAGAGTCTCTGCCAACTGTGGCGCTCTAACAATTTATAAGCTGTAGTCGTCAGCAGAATCAAAAGCGCCTTGTCATACAGCCTAAAGTGCTTCGTATACTACCGACTCTGTTCATGGAAATCGCGTTGGCCAAAATTAGTTGATTAGGGCAGTTGTAAATAGCGCCATGTCAAAGAGCTCAGGACTGATTGCTCCGGACCTTTTTTCATGAGAATCTGGGACGTGTATTGGACAGCTTTGTCTTCCTCAAAGCAGACTAACAAATGCTCACCAATGGCACAGTAGAATATGTCACAAGTGCAGAGCAAATGCGTGTACCCTTCCAACTATCGTGTTCAGATATCTGGCCTTGGCCTAGCGTTTCATCTGCATTACTTTCATACACACTGAAAACTGATTACTGAATTCACCATAGGATGTTCCATAGAGTGGGAAGCATTTCACTGCAGAATGTTTGCATATATCAAACACATATAACAGCACGTCATATGTTTAATGAGAACACATTTCATATGCTGAACTCAAAGACTCAAAGACATGAACTCAAAGACATGAAAGCGGACGAGAAGCATATGTAAGAATGCAATAGTGTGGCTCTTTCACCCTCCTCAAAACTCTTCATCAGACTGGTGATAATGCACAAAATTAAGTGAATCGAATTGACACATGACAAACACAGGCTCTCATTAGGGACATGTCTAAGGCCAAGACAAGGGCACACAGATTCATCACGTTGAATGCCAGTGTTTATGGGGCACTTTGCCCCTCTCAGTTCAGTTCAGCCATCAGGTCACAGTTGGTTTTTTTTTTTGCCTGGAATATTTTTTCCTTGGCAGTGCATGTTACAGACATGAGTTATACGTTATGCAAAATGCTTTCAGGACAGCTGCATTTCCATCATTCCTGCTAGCAGGAGACAGGAGCTGCTCTTTATGCCAGTCACTGATGAGATCCCCACTGAAGGGGTGGTGGGTGTGTGTGTGTGTGTGTGTTTAGGTTCAAGGTCAGCGGTCACTTCTTGTTGCCTGCAGCACGGGCTCGATTGAGGCGATCCACGATAGCGCGATCTGTGGTAGTCGAGCAATGTGAAAGCACTGTGCTGATCTCGTTCTCGTTACGCCGCTCGATGGCCGTGTCAGCAGCCCCGTCCAGATCACTGAGAGGCAGAAACAGTGTAGGCGGAGGGGGGGTGTAGAGGATGATAGAACAACAGAAAGGAAAGGAGTGAAGAAAGATGTGTCAATGAGGAAAGGAATGGCGAGGGTAAAACTGAGTGAATCCTGACAGTCAACTGTGGGTGTGAATTGTTGCTTACAAATAAATGAAAACTTAAAACAACTCTGAATATTCATACATGTGCTTCAGTGCTTCAGAGTGTACTGTCAAGAATAACACACACAATGACAAACAGACCCACACGCACCTACCTTCAAATGAAGAGTTAAATTTTAACACGCGTGTGCACACAGACACACTTACCCCACTGCCAGGTGAGCTTTCACCTTCTGCTCAGGTGTTACCCTTGACACATACTTCTTGGCCTCAAATTTATTGTGTCTCTTAACACACACCTCTACAAAGGGCTGTGAAGACAGATAACACCATGAGTAAGCATAATCTCATTATCAGTTATGGGTGACTAAGCACAATCTGAAGCGAAAAGCCAACCTTACCAAGTATCCAATGGGTGATTTCTTGCTTTTTGCAAATTTCTCCAGTTCCTCCCAGTCCTCTTTGTCAGCCAGGGCAGTAAGCTTCAGCCACCAGTACCTGTGACACCACACACACACACACACACACACACACACACACACACACACACACACACACACACACACACACACATTTCAGAAAACAAAACAGAATAATATCATCACTTCAAATAAAGGCATGAGAAAACCCAATCATAAAGTTTGTACAATAAAATAATTTGTAATAAACTGTAATTAATACATAAATGCTCAGCATACTTAATTTGCATGGTTTATACATTAATATACTCTTTTTTTTTTTTTTTTTGTTACATTTCCACATTTAACACACCACAAATTACTGCATCTAGAACACTTCATGTACACTGAAAGCACAGAACTAATGGCGACTGGGCCAGTGTGTTCACCTCTTATCAGGGACCCTGAAGTCCTTGTAGAGCTGCTCGGCCTGCTTGTGGAGGCCGATGGAAAGCAGCACCTGCAGCGTGTCCTGCAGGCTCAGCCCCCCAAGGTGCTCCCCCTTCTCCTCCTCCAGACGGCGCTGGAAACGCAGCAGGCGCATCTCCTCCTCTGTCGCCTGGGATTGGGGTTGGGGTTGGAGTTGAGAGAGAGAGAGAGAGAGAGAGAGAGAGAGAGAGAGAGAGAGAGAGACAGAGAGAGAGAGAGAGAGAGAGAGAGAGACAGGAGGGTGTGGGGAGAGAGACACACACACAGATACGTACACATACCTATTTGGCAATATGAAACTTTTGGCAATGCAAAGTATATTTTGTCATGCCAAAAAAGCTCTACTGAACTGAATTGAGAAAGAAAGAGAAAGAGAAAGAGAGAGAGAGAGAGACTCTTCTGTCGTTTTGGCCTTGTGATGCCTCTAACACACTTTGAATAATCTGTCCTCAAGCAGCTTCCAGACATATTGCACACTAGATTAAAATTAAGAAACTGCTTTACATGATTACTTAACAACATATGCTTATCAGGTTGTAAATAGGAGTATTTGAAGGCAGTTGCACCAGATATTATTAGGTGTAAGAAGGGTTGAGAGGAGAGCCAATACACTGGATTTCTGAGTGACAGAGTAACCCAACCCAGGAGAGGGGTGTCACACTTGACTTACCTTGGCAGCGAACTCATTCTTTGCTTTATTGTATTCATCGACGGCACTCTGGAGAAGAGACAGTCGGGCTTCCAACCTCTGATACACACGCATGCACATACACACACACACACACACACACACACACACACACACACACACACACACACACACACTCACACAAATAAGCAGAATTAAGGCAAGCGTCTTTATGATTCATTTTACAGTTCCAAGCACATGATTATGATGATGACAGCTCACAGGGTTAGATAGTTCTAAGGGTGTCTAATATCTAACTGTGTTAACGAAAGTGACATAACACACACACCACACACCTTCTCTTTGTAGCTGGCCTTCACATAGAAGTTGCCCAGTTCCTGATGGTCATCATCTTGGTTGAAGAGGTCTTTCAGGGTGTTCTGTTCTTGGTGTTTACAGAACTGCGACACACACACACAAACACACACGCAAGTCAAAGGGTATTCACGTCACATGTCTATGGCTAACTATGTAAAGAACACATCGTCCTGCGCCGACATCAGAGAGTTGCTGCTCCACTTTCAGTGGCTCATTCACTCTAAATGAGGTTATATGAAGAAAATGGGTATTTCACACACAGACATCTGGCACCACGTATCACATTCCTACAGTATATTACATTTAGAAATGAGATTTTGGGCCTGATTTACTATGTTCAATAAGCGAAAGAACTGCTGTCTTTCTCTTTGGTTGTGGTGTGTGTTTTTGTTTGTTCAGTGTTTTATGTGACATCTTCATCACTAGAGATGTCTCACCTGTCTGTAGAGACTCAGGGCGACAGGCTGGTTTCTCAGGGTCATGAAGAAATCGCCACGGTTCATCTCATTCTTCAGGTAGGTCACCACTGTGTAGACTGAACAGCAGAAATCGATAATTCAAGGCAATGATGCTTTGAATGTCAGTGGATTACACCACTCATAATCATTTAACAATAAAAATAATTTCTACCAAATCAAATATCTGGACAGTTCTGTCATGGTGAAATACACACTGTCCCTGTAATCATACAAACCTGCCCCTTGGCAAGCGCTCATGCTCTAAACCTCTGGCCATTTGAATGTGTAACCCAGCCAACTGTTCATGATTCTAAATGCGTGCTCTAAGAGATGGCAGCCTTTAGAGTGGCTGCAAATGGGCTTAATATGTGTGTGTGTGTGTGTGTGTGTGTGTGTAGTATATTGTGTAAAAAATATGTTCCCTCATATGCAAAAACTGGTCATCTTGGTTTAGGGATGACTGTCTGCCTTGTATGTAAGTATGTAAGAGTATGTAAGGGTGTCTGAAATGAACAGCAACCAAGCCAGTGTCTCCAGATAGCCTTGTTCTGCTGGCTTTAGTGTATCTGAGTAAGTGTGTGTGAGGCATACAGCTGTACCCAAATCAGTGCCTCAGCTCTTCGTGAGTGTAAGTGTTTGTGACCTATGCAGTGTACTGTGAGTGTTTGTGATCTTTGTCGTGTAGTGTGAGTATCTGTGACCTTTGTAGTGTAGTGTGTGTGTGTGAGTGTTTGTGACCTATATAGAGTAGTGTAAGTATTTGTGACCTATGTAGTGTAGTGTGAGTGTTTGTGATCTTTGCGGTGTAGTGTGAGTGTCTGTGACCTTTGCAGTGTAGTGTGTGTGAGTGTTTGTGACCTATGTAGAGCAGTGTAAGTGTTTGTGATCTATGTAGTGTAGTGTGAGTTTGAGTGTTTGTAGTATGCAGTGTAGCGTGAGAGATCTTTCTAGTGTAGTGTAAGTGTTTGTGACCATTGTAGTGTAGTGTGAGTGTTTGTAACCCATGTAGTGTGAGTATGCATGACCCATGTAGTGTGGTATGAGTGTTTGTGACCTATGTAGTGTACTATACCCACATCCCACTCTCCATTCTCAATGACTATGCCCTGCTGGGTTTAGGGGGTGTCCACTAGTGAGTATGTTTCTGTGTGCACTGTACCCAGATCTGTGTCTCCACTCTCAATGGCTTTGCTCAGAGCCAGCTGGCTGCGTTTCATCTTCAGTAACAGAGGGACCTGCTCTCCAGACCGAGGCTCAAATTCTAGCAACTATTCAGCAGATCAGAGAGAGAGAGAGAGAGAGAGAGAGAGAGAGAGAGAGAGAGAGGAAAGATGGCAGAAAGGGTGGGGGGGGGGAACAAAAGAAGAATGAGGAAGAGATGTTGGACAAATATTTTTTATATTACTCTTTGTTCAGTTCCTGTCCTAATTGGTGTTTTCTTTTCATGAGATAAATGAAATACAGAGGAGAAGAGAAAATGCACTGAGGAGCAAGGGTGTGCATGTGTATGTGTGTGTATGTGCATCGTGAGTGTGTGATGAATGAATAGGGCTGTTATTTATTGTGTCTGCGCAAGCTTTCAATGGGGAATATCTATGAACAAAGGAGTTCTAACACTTTTACTTTGCTAACACTTTGTTTATGAGGTTCATATTGCTTACGTTCAATTGTCTAGAATTGCTATTCAAGGCCTCTTTCTGTGTTGTGTGATGCCAGATGGCTGTGTTGTGTCTGTGTCTGTGTGCTTGTGACACTAAGAATGAATAAGTGAGTGTAACATTTACATTTATGCATTTAGCAGATGCTTTTATCCACCAGGGCCATTCTCCCCTAGAGCAACTTAGGGTTAAGCGCCTTGCTCAAGGGCACAATATTGGCAGCTGGGATTTGAACCCACAATTTCAAGGCTACTAGCATGCTAACCAGGTTCCTTAACCACTATGCCACCACCGTCCCTAAAAAGAGAGAGAGAGACAGAGAGAGAGAGAAAGAAGAGAGAGAGAGAGAGAAGACGAGAGAGAGGAGAGAGAGAGAGAGAGAAAGAGAGTTCAGACTTCATTGCCTTTAGGGCTGTGAAGCTCACCTTGATGGCCAGTTCAGTGCGTCCGCACTCGTAGGCTCTGGTGGCGATCTCAGAATAGGAGATGCCCGCCGCTTCACCCAGCTTGATGCTCACTGCCCGCGCCACCACGTCATCAGCCTCCTCCTTCTGCTGCACCTGAAAGCGGGGAGGGAAAGAGAGCGAGAGAGAGACAGCGAGCGCAAGAGAGGTGTAATCAAAGAATCAGACGGCTTCAGATAAAAGATCACCGAGTGAGACAGGCTGCTTTTCTTGTTGCTTTTGCCTTGAAACTTGCCGTTTTCCACACACACACACACACACACACACACACACACACACACACACCCCTACCTTGCAGCAGGCCCAGTGTTTCAGCACTCTGCTCACTCCCTGGTATTCAGGGATCTTGAGGTAGCGGCAGATCTCAATAGCCAGCGGGTACAGCTTACGATGCACCAGCCTGCCAGACCAGAGCGATTCACTGTGTTAATGGCTTGAGGGGAATATAATATGTACACAATCCCCTCCACACACACACACACACACACACACACACACACACACACACACACACACACACACACACACACACACATCTGAGTGCACTGATGTCTCACAGATATTTACAGCAAAAACTCACCGGTCAATAAGAACTTGCACAGTCATCTGTTTGAATCTGGAACAGCTGTTAAGGACTATATCCAGGGTTAGGACTAGACCTATATGCATCCCAATCACATGACAAACACACACTCTCATATGCACACACACACACACACACACACACACACACACACACACACACACACACACACACACACACACACACACACACAAGGCATTTAAAAGTAATGTCCTACTGGGTCAATTACCATTGTAAATAAAATGTAAAAACATATAAATTAAAAGTATGTTTAAGCATGTTTAAAATAATTGTGTAGATTATTTACTTGGTTTTCATTGCTAATATATTAGAATGTTTTAAGAAATTTATAGACATAAAATTGTGGCTTATAGGTCATTTATAATTAACAGAGGATAAGGCTGGTATAGAGTGCATAAAGGATACTGTGTATGTGTGAGAGGCATCCCCACAGTGTAGTCTCGCACAGCGTTGAGGACACGCAGGTCTCTGCACATGCTCACAAACTGATCTGGAGGGAAATTGCTGAGGAAACACTTCCCAAAGGAGGCAGCCTGACAGAGAGAAAAAGAAAGAGAGAGAGAGAGAGTGTAAGTGAAAGAGGGAAAGAAATGGAGGTGAGGAAAGAGTTATGCGGAAGAAAACAGGAAGACAGATGGGTGGTGGTAAAAAAAACAACAGATGTTATGATTTTTTCTGTGTTTTTTCCTACAGTATATCAAATCTACAGCTTACATAACTGACATTAAACTAATATCAAACACAATAATACTGGCAGATGACCACCAAAAGACTTGCACTCTTTTAGACTCGCAGACCTATACTCAAGACCTGTTTCTTTAGTATGGCGAGCTTGCACTGTGTGATTTTAGCCTATTTTACGACGATTTTTCACTTGTGTGACTATTTTGGGGATCGGCTCGAGTTTCGGGCTTAATCGTGTGTCTTGCATCGTGTAGTATAAACAGGGTAGTGAGAAGCGATGAACTCCACACGACCAGCTCCCAATCAGTGATTGTATGGTCGCAAGAAAATCAAACCTGTTTAAAAGCCTGGTCCCACCTCGTGAGGGTATCATCCAACTGAAGCACAGCCACCACAGGATTCCCCTATAAAGTCAATATAAAGTTTTCCCCTCTGAGCCTGTGCTGGAAATACTGGAAAAGTGAAAGCGTTGGTAGTTGTTTAAAAGCAGCTGATTAATGACTATTTCCACCCCCATTTCATTCAGCATGACGAGCAATAAAGCACACATCTTTCAAGCTACCTGCGTGCCCACAGGTTGGTGCATCTTTCTTTTTTGCATGCAGGATAACGCATACAGCCAGGAGCACTTATCACATTATGTGACAAATGCACATAAGAGATTTCTTCCCCGAAAAAGCTATAGAGTTCCAATTTTGGGGTTCCGAATATGTTCATTTCACTAAAATAGTGTGAGCAATCAAGTCATGGCTTGCTATTGTATCATATAGTGTGAGAACATGAATCGTGAGCTGTGGACTTTTAACCCCTGCAACTTACTCGTACAGTTTGAGCAGGAGCTGAATGACACGGCTGAAAAAAAAAAAAAATCACACAGTGTATGCCCAGCTTTATTCTTTGCATTCCTTTCTCTGTCTATCATTTCTGTCTGTCTGTCTGTCTGTCTTACCCTCAGGAGTGTTTTTTGGGTCTCTGGCTCGTGCTCATGTCCTGCCGCCTCCACACACTGCCGCACGGCTTCTCCCAGAAGGCTTTGCTCCTTAATCTCACGCAGGTACTCGTCAGCCTTCTGGCTCTGTTTCTGTAGACATACATAAACTCTGTGACCACAAAAGTACTTTTTGCACAAATTCTCTGTTTATATTTAACATTTTTAAAGCTCAAACTTGCCAAAGAATGTGACCCTCCAACAGTAAGATTTCATAAAGCAATTTTATGAACAATCAATAACTGGTCAGCTGCTATAACCCTTTTAAAGACTTGATGTCATGATATATAGGACTATGTATATGCAGTTTGTATTTAAAAAAAAACAGTGGTTTTAAGAAGCAGCGTTTTCAGAGTGCATGGCTGCCAATGACTATGGCTGTGTCCCAAAAGGGGAAGAATGCTGCCTTTGAAGGGAAGGCATCAAGGCGTGTCCGAGTCAGATAAATGCATAAAATTCTGCCTTCGAAGGTACTTTCGTTTTGCCCAATTTTGAAGGAAGCACAGATGTATCCTTCATGCTGCCTTCAACGTCCAACATACTATCAAATTATGTAGTCAGCTGTCTGTATCTTGACAACGGCACCTGAACAATATAATAAACAAAAAGACGGCGTTCTAATTAGCTATCTCGCTTGGTTGTTTGACAAAATGTTTTTAGCTGGTGCCTTGATGCCTTCTATGACAGGTAACTTGCTAGACAGTGAAGACAGCTAGGCAGCAAGTCACTACCTTCCCATTTCGGACACAGCCTATGTAAATCATACGCATGAGGTGTGTGCACACTTAAATACTATCCATGGTGTCTGCACACACATGTACAAATGGCCTTACCTCATACTCTTTGTGTGCCTCTAGAAGCAGGGCCCCAGGAGCCATAGAAGCAATCTTAAAAATCTCCTCACATGCTCCTACAGAAAGAGAGTGAGTGCGTATATGAATTCTGACCACACAAACAGTTTTAGTTACGTAGGGGTGTGTGTGTGTGTGTGTGTGTGCGTGTGTTCTAACCTTCAACCTCTTGCTACAGCTTGTGGTGTGTGTGTGTTTATGTGTGTCCTGACCTTAGACCTTTAGCAGCGGGCTTGTGGTATATGTATGTGTGTAACTGTGTGTAGGTGTATGTCTGTGTGTAAGTGTGTGTAAATGTGTGTGTGTGTGTGTGAGTGTATGTGTGTGAGATCTGCACCTCTTGCAGCAGTTCCTGGTGTGCGTCTGTGTGTAAATGTTTGTGTGTGTGTGTGTGTGTGTTCTGACCTGGAACCTCCTGCAGCAGCTCATGGTGTGTACTGCTGATGATGCGAACCCCGTCCAGCTCTGGGACCAGCACAGAGTCATCGTCCAGGTGATATCCACAACAGAGGTCAAGGGTCAACATACATCACAGACACACACCCTACCAAATCTAATAACAACTCTTACCAATTCTAACAGGAACCTCTGTAAGCTACATATGTGACTATTGTTTAGAGATTTAAATTCAAACTTAAGTCAATTTCAAGACCATTTCCATCACAGTGGCAAATGAGTGCCCTTGCATGACAGATTAAACACGGCCAATTAGATTTTGATGAACTGTCCGTAAGGGTGAAGGATACTGGATGGTGTCTTTACACTTGCCAGCCACCAGGAGGTGCCGGTCCCACATGACAACCACTGAGGGCTGCTCACTCTTTGGTCTTCGACACCTGTGGAGAAAAACACAAGCGTCTCAGTCAGAAAGCACATATCTAGTGTCTAACATTATGCACTGTTGTTGAACAGGAGGCTACAACCCAATGAGTGGTTGGCTTTACATCGCTGTAACTAGTGGTGAGTGCCTATAAATGCATGTCATGTGAATGTCTGTACACACACAGGTATATGTGAATGTCTGGACACACAAAGAACACTCCAATACATTCCAATACAAATACATCCATGTGTAACACTTAGTTGTAGTTGAACATACCAGACCATTTGCTTAGGGGGGTTTCTCACTTTAGTCTCCACCTCACTCAGTTTGTCCTGCAGAAACACCAAACAGTACAGCGTAACCACCACATCCACAACACAGCAGATCTTCCATTGTCTTCCAACTCTTCTATTCATTATGTTGAAATGACTGATTCGTAAAAGTAGTGGAAGTAGCTCTGCAAGGCTGCACAGGTCTCATTGTCTCACCTTTAGGTTGGCCGTGCCCATCCACACGTGACCAGAGTCAGTGAAGAGAGCCAGGTACTTATAGCTGAAAGACACGGCCATGCTTACGATGCTCGTGGCCTGAGGGGACAGACCTGGGGGTGTCTGCAGGACAACACACACACACACACACACACACACACACACACACACACACACACACACACACACACACACACACACACACATTTGATTACTTCATTTGGGAGGACAAATAGCATCCAAATATTTACATAGAGCATCTTGTGTTTCCCACATCAACACAAATACTATGCTGGCATACAACCACAAACAGATGTTAAGTGTATCAAGGCAACAATTTCAGAAACCAGACACATTTTAGTATTTCTGTCACAATCGGCTCTTTCTACGTTTTCGCAGGCAGTTACAACGGATGTAGATGTTAGTTTTTGTTTTTTGTCACACACACACTTATGAAAATGTCCATAAAGAAACAAGCCTCAACACAAAATATGGTGCATAAAACTACATCTTTCTGTCAAAGTGTGTCTCGGCGTAGCAAATGTCTGCCTGCAAACGTGTGTGTAAGTGTGTGTGATTATTTAAGAGTCTGTGCATATGGTCTCACCACTGCAGTGCAGGCTGTGTTGTCTAGTATGAAGAGATCTGCGCCAGACGCTAACAGCACTTTGCTCTGTCGATCCTGAGTCAACACAGCCCAACACGATGGCACCTCCTGCAGGCCTGTCAGGGCACATCAGAGCACCATACATTTAATGGGATCATCAGGGATCATTTTCACCTTGCAGGCCTCTCATGGCCTTACTGATGTTCTGTGATCACGCCATCAGGACCACGTGATCTATTGTGCTGTATGACAAAAGGCAATAGAACTATATTACGGTGAAGTGAAAAATATTCTCCTGAGTCTCTGTGATTTCATGTGATGTCATGGTCAGAGGGCGAGTAATGTCTAAAAACCATCAAAAGCTGGCGATGATGGCATTTGAGTCCATCGGGGTATAGCATCAAGGGTATAGCACCGGGGTTGTTATGAGAGACAAGGGGTGTGTACATGTGAAAACAACAACAAAAATATTACTATAACTTTAAGGAAATTAATTTGTTTATTCTAAACTATCTATATTAATTTATTCTAAATTAATTAGTTTATTCTAAATATTACAGAAACAGACTTAACAGGGCATAAGCAAGGTTAAATCTCACTGAAATCAGCCAACTGCTGGACGCGTCCCACTGAAACTTATTCACTTGATTCCTGCGTTTGCTATACACAGGTGTGGTGGGAAAAATTATTTTGTCGCATGCAGAACATCAATACTACACACATATTTCTGTCAGGAATAATCTATCCATGGGCATGCTTAGTGCAACAAAGTTCATACAAATTTAAAGAAAAAGAAAAATGCCAGTATTGTTTACTTATGTGGACTAAAGAATGATGCCCTGTTCTGTTCAGATTTAGCCTAACCAAGTCAACTCAGTGACCAAGAAAATCAGACAGACACAGTAGCATTACCTACATAAACACTGAGTGACAGTAACATTGAGTGAACGTATGACAGCTGCCTCTTATTACCCCATTACCAGAGGAAGCCATGTGTGTGAGAAGTTAAAGCTGAAACTGGGAAGGCCTGACCTACCTGGGACTTCAGGAAGCCTCCGAAGCTTCAGATCATCAATGTTCGATGCCAAAGTGATCCGGAAAGCTCCTGTGACTATGGCAACTCCAGTTCCATAGGGTGAATGGAACACTTTAGCTTCCAGCACCTGATTCTGAACAACTTCCTGTTTGGATAAATAAGCATTAGCTTAATGCTGAACAATGTGTGTGTGTGTGTGTGTGTGTGTGTGTGTGTGTGTGTGTGTGTGTGTGCGCGTGTGTCTCACATTTCCCATGCTGAAATGCCGTTTGAAGGTGCCAGATAGGTAGTAGATAAGCACAGTGCCATCCTCTTGAATGCACAAAAGATCATCATACACTGTCCAGCCAAGGTGCTTCACAATTCCACTTTTCCACTGCAAAAGGCACAGATGAGCCAGAGGATAAAGAAAGGAATCAAAGCATTCAGATCTCTGTTCACTTACATGGTCAAATCTTCTCACTAACAAGATCTAGGCTTAATGTTTCTGCTCGGATCAGAAGTGTACATTCATGGCTTATGAGGCATTGTCAAATAATTTGTTTAAATGTATGTGTATGTATATGTATATGTGTATATGTGTGTGTGTGTGTAGTGAGATACTGAGAGCGCAAAGCTGAATGTAATTGTACCGCAAAACTGGCCAGGGAGCACCCTGAGGCTGAATAGATCTCCAACTGAGGACGGGCACTGGGAGAACGCCTATGAGGTTCTCTCAGAAGGGCTGAGTGAGAGAGAGAGAGAGAGAGAGAGGTAGAGAAGTGAGTGGAAAAGAAAAACAGTGAAGTTAAACTTCCTCTTAAGCTTTCAATCAGTAGCCTATGTGACCAATCTTCATCCTCTTATTAGGCATGGGAACACTCACCGATGGGTCCTCCATAGGGTGCAGCTGCAATTAGACTGTCTCTTAAGCCATCCCGCAGATTCCATCCCATCTCATACAACTCAATCTTCCTGTAAAATGTTATGAAGACTATGAAGTACTCTGAGACCTATTATGTTCAGAATCTACTCTCTAGTACTGTAAAAGAAAAAAAAAGTTGGCAGTCTGGCAATTGCAGTCATTACAATTGTAGTGTAGTCTTTAGCCTACACTACAATTTTGTACTTGTAGAGTCTTTTTGGTCATGGTAAGTGTAGGTTTTCATGGTTGTGGTTACTAAAACGACCTGCTATTGCTATATTTCGTTAACATTATTTACCTTATTTTATTTTCTTACAACTGATATTTTTTAAAATGTTACACTACGTCGGGCAAAAGCATCTGCCATGGACCATAATCAGCTAGTAGCCTACATTAAAACGTTACCATGCCTGTGTAATTAGCCAATCTATACATTTTAGCAGCCAACTCATTTCCAAAGAGCATTTTAAAGGGTGTCAATGAATTTTATTCCAGCAGTTAAATGCAGTTGCCACTAGGCGTGACATGTCATATGACCATGACCATAACCACCACTCTGTCATGTACAAGAGTGCAAAAGTGTGGTGCTTCTATGCTATATACTGTATATAACAACACAGACCAAAAAATAACATGTTCACATTGAAAAGGTGCATAGTAAACTACACGTAGCCATCTACATCTCGGTTTGTCAGGTGACTTGCGTCCAACGAGAAAAACAAAATGACAAGCAAACCTGTAAAACGCCTCGCCAAGCGGATTCCAGTTCGCCGTAACAAACGCCATTGTCCCGTTGGTGGCCAAGGGGGACAGATCCAGATGAAATGGACTCTGTTTGTGATCCCTGGCCACCTAAATGATTATTTAAATATAGTTTATTGTTAGTATTTTCTCTTCACTTGCATCCAATTCCTACACTTCCGTCATGTATTTCTTCTAGGCGTAGCGATTCATGTTTTTGAAAACCACAGCGCCATCTAACGTTGCGGAGAATGGATGGTGACATTATGACAAAATGATCGTTTGGTGTCGCTGTGACATTGCTGTTTCATTTGAGACGTCTTGTCGGCTAAAAAGATGATGAGAGATGAGTTCATATAAAACCATCAGTACAACAGCAGCTGAAAAAGTTTCGCATCATTCATAGATCTACATTTAGGACAAGAATAATAACCTTTAGATGAAACATGAATATTTTACATCGCCTAGGTCAAAGCACATACTCTAGCCTACTGATGGAGGGATGATCTCACCTTTTTGTATGAGTCATATTATTAAAAAGAGATAAGGACAGTTCTGAAGGCAATATAATGAAAATATGCTTTTATATCTTCTACATTCCTTTATACTGGTTTTGAAATAGTTTGATGCTATCACAGGCCAACTAGTCTTAGGCCTTTTTTGATATAGGCAGCTGAGGTTTTAATGCTGAGTGCAATATCATAAAGTAGATCTTTATCATACTTGGTTTGACATTGCTGGGATGTGCAAAACCAAATCCAGACACAGACCCCACCACACTACAAACCCGTACCCGTAGAGAGAGAGAGAGAGAGAGAGAGAGAGAGAGAGAGAGAGAGTAACTAGCCTAATACAACAGCCAGCTAGCCAATGGGAACTTAACAAACAACAACAGCAACAACATTGATCTGAGATTAAGTACTATTTGGCTATGAGGACGCTGGACTGTAGCCTCAAAATTGTGTCTGTTTCACCAGGCTTATACACTATTCAATCCAACTCCAGCCTTCTAAGCACTGCACCAATTATGGTAGGACAGAACGAGAAAAGAGAAACAGGAAAAAGCAATTTAACAGAGTTACAGCTTAGAAAAGTCATTTCAGGCTCTGAATGCCATATTCTCTCTGGGAGAATTTAATTATGTCTCACGGCCCAGTGCGGAACATTCTCAGCCTCTGACACTCAGTCCCAGGTGATACAAAGTGGCGTTCAGATAAGCTTCTCTTGTCTGTCTGTCAATGAAATATTCTTTATTCATGCTCATTTTCAGACAAACAGCTCTTATTTTGAGTTCCCTTCTTTGAAAATATTTGCGTAGAGCTCGCAAAGCAGAAATTGAGGTCTGCCCTTAATAACTTCAGTCAGTCTGACAGAAAAGTAGATGGCTTGTTTAAAAACACATCACTTTCAGTATTCTGGTCAGAGTAATTTGTAAATATTGGGATGAAGGGTTTATGACTATCCATTCAAACGGAAACTGTACTACCAGCCCAATTCATCCAGTTCATAACAGCAGTACTTCTAACTCTTCAGTCTCTTTTTTGCACAGTCCTTTTAATGTTAGTCTTCTGTCAGTTAACTAAACTAAATGAGTAAATGTAAACATAAAAAGACCATAGTGCCCAGGTTTATCACGATTCTTGCTGAAGGGTGATGGGATTATTGAATAAATTAAAATAGAAATAAAATTCCTGAAACCTCTTTTGAACATGGCTCCAACTACATGCCTTGGCCAAGCTATCTGTTTATTTGTGTTGTTTTGGTTTGTGTTTATTCATTGTTGTTGTTCCTGGTTGCCATTATAAAGATGACACCTTGTTACTGCTGTGCTCAGAGCCAGCTGTAAAACATGCCAATCTTTCCCCGGTCCAAGCTCTTCGGTGGCAATTTAGCTTTCTGACATCAAGCTGCCAGAAAGTATCACAACAGGCACACATAGCGAGGATGTTTGAGGGCCTGAGTCGCTCCAGGGATAGATGGGTACTTTTCTGCCTGACTAGCCCTTGAGTAGCGGAGAGAAAGAAGAGAGAGAGAGGTTGGGATGGAGGTGGGGCTTGGGGATGAGGCGAGACATAGTGGCAGGAGTGAGCAGGGCATCTGCCATGTTTCTGACTGAATTGATGAAAAAGAGTGAATGTGCCATCCATCATTGTTTGCAACCATGTTTCTCTTGCACTGGGCATTCTCATCCTCTCACTGTCATCCTATCTCTCTCGCTCTCTCTCTCTCTTTCTCCCTCTCTCTCTCTCTCTCCCTCCCTCCCTCTCTCTCTCTCTCTCTCTCGCTTGGACTTTCTTCCCTCTCCCACCTGACACCCTTTTTGTCCATTAATGTCTCTTTTGCTCCACTCTGGGTCTTCCTCTGAAACTGGTGGCTTTTAAAATGACAACTGACAGATCCTCTCGCTCCAAGGCTCTTTTGTTTTGCCTTGACATTTCCAGCTCTCCTGTCTACACAAATGCTTGTTTGTTAAAAACAGCGAGTGGGCTCTCTTTGGCATATTATGTGCCAGTCAGAGAGGGGCCACGCTGGCGATGTTTAGTTCATTTCATGGGTGGCAAGACCCATTTTGAATGAATGGGTGGTCTATTGGGGTCTGTCTGTATTGAAAGAACCTTGGAACACACAACCCCCCCCCCCCCCACACACACACACAGGTTATTTGCAATTATATATCTGGGAAGCTTCATGGTTTCCAAGGACTTGTTCTCCTATGCCTTTTAGACATTTGTGGTTATGTCTTTCGTGCGTTCACTAGATGTGTTTCTCTTTTTCTTTCTATATTCGTTTAAAGCACTTTGGTCAGCTTGAGGTTGTTTCAGCTGGGCTAAGTGAATGAAATTATATGACAACATCTGTCCATGGTCAAGTGTCAAGTGGAAACAACGTTTCACCATGGATTCAAGTGATGGCACATTTAAGATATATAGAAAGACATTTGAGACAGGCTACATTTAGTGCACTTAGGCTATATTTAGTGCAATTAGGCTACATATAGCGCACATACATTATATTCATAAAGTGTGTGTGGGTGCATGTGTGTATGTCTGGTTATAGGTGTGAGTGTGTGTGTATGTATGTGTGTGTGTGTGTGTGTGCCTGCAGGCATGTAGATGTCTACTGCATGTTTATGCTTTTCTTGATGTATGCATGAGACTGTTTACAGTATATGCATGCAATACTCTCTCCATCCATCCCTCTCTGTCTGCCTCTCTCTGATTTCTCTGTCCACCCCACCATCTCTCTCCCTCCATCTCCCTCTCTCCTCTCTCAACTCAGTTTCTCTCGCCTCAGCTGAGATGTATTTAATTATGACACGGGGCAGCCACAACTGCTCTCTGGCATCCACTGCTGTCACAGTAGATGAGTGTTAAGAACATGTTCTGTGGCTCTGCATGAGTGTGAGTCTATTAATCTGTAAGTATGTGGGTGAAGAAGGAGAGTTTCTCTCTCCCTCCTTCTCTGTAAGTGGATGAGCATGTCTGTACTTTTAATTCAGCCTGTTTGTTTTACTTGTATTTGTGTGTGTCTCTATATTTGTGTTTGTATATGTGTGTTTTTGTGTGTGTGTGTGTGTGTTTGTGTGTGTGTGTGTCTTTGTGCATTTAGTGCTATGTCTCTCATTAGGCTCAGACCTGCCAATCAATCAGCCACCTGTACAGGTGTGCAGCATTCATTTTTCCTGTGTCACTTTCTGTTGAGTCACACATCAGACAGAAAACACAAAAGTCCTATTTTATCTCCCTGTAGTGTCCACACACACATGCATGCATGCACACACACACTCTTATATGAACAGGAGTTGTTCTTTGGACTTTCAAGCTATCTGAGAGACAAGCATATTTTCAGATCAACAACAAAACTGTGTAAGTTACTTATTTGCTAAACAAAGATCTGATTCTCTCTGTCCTTGTCTCATGGCATTTTTTTTGCATCTCAGTGAAGGCAAGAAGAAAGAGAAAAGGAAGAGAGAGGAAAGAGAGAGAGAGTCAGCATTAGAGGAGAGAGAGAATAGCAGAAAGAAAGAGAGAGAAAGAGAGAGAGAGCTCATTAGGACGGATGCTGTCTGTTGATGATCAGTAAGAATCTCTAGGCTGAGGTTTTAAATACAAATACCCAGGGAAATGAACACACACACACACAAAGAGAGAGAGAGAGAAAGAAAGAGGGAGTGAGAGTTTGTGGAGCTGTCATTGATGAGACGTAAAGGCTGGTATTGAACTTAATCAGTAGGATCAGCAGCCCTCTCCTATCTGCACATATTATCATTATCACAAACATCATTTACACACACACACACACACACACAAATGCACACACACACACACAAAACAAACCGAGACACAGATAGATAAATAGATAGAGAGAGAGAGAGAGAGAGAGACAGAGAGTTAGAGACAGAGACGGAAAGACATACATACATACATACATACATACATACAGATAGACAGACTGAATTCCATATAGTTATATCCTCAAAGTACAGCAAAAGAGTGAACAGCAACATGTAGTGTATGTTACCACCAGGAGAGGTCTCCAGCGCTCACCCCTCTTGATAGCACCTTTTACCATAGAAAGGAATGATTACTTTGAACGAGAATATTAAGAAAAAAAAATCAATCATTGTTTTCCCTGGGTAACTGAATACCCGTGTAATCTTACTTGAGAGTAATTATCAAGAAAAGATGGCATGATGTGGTGGTGTGTCGGAACAGAATGAATGAACTTTTTGGTCCTTTTCTGGTGCATGTTTTACACACAGGCTATGTGTATGTATATGTGTGTGTGTGTTTTTTTTCTCTGTGTGTGTGTGTGTATGTGTGTGTATGTGTGTGTCTGTGTGTGCTCAGGGGTGGTGGTGCTATTTATCACTAAAGGTGTCCAGAAGGTGTAAAAAGAGTGCAGCAAAAAGCAAAGTTATCTCTCGCCAGTGTTCATTAAAATGCTCTCTCAAACGCCTATTGCATTAACAGGGTGCATCATTAAGCCTCCAAGAAACATGGGCGAATTTCAACTGTAATCGTTATCCCTTAATCCAGTCCGTCAGTAAGACGGTGCAAGGCAGTGGGGTCATTTTTAAGGAGCACTTAAGCGCTTTATAAAGTCTGACATCATGATAGGGGTTTACTCCCAGGCTGGACTCAATGCTAACATTAGAAATACAATCGCCTCCATTAAGCAGATCTAGAGAGGTGGGGTGTGTGGGATGGGGTAGAGTGAGTGTGTCGGGGGGTGTGGGTTGGGGGGAAGTTAAACTCCGGGGCGTGCGGGCCAAGGGGCTAAGAAGTGGGGGCTTTTAAGGTGTCAGTGGTAAAATTTATTACACGCCGGAGAAAGGCCTCGGCACTCGCCGGCCCGTGCAGGGTCTATACAAATCAGATTAGCCTACAGTATATTGCTGGAGGAAAAAAAAAACAAAGTTACACAACGAAATAACAGAAAAGCAAAGCGGAGCGGAGTGCAGCCTGTCAATCATGATGACGAAATGGCACCGAGGCCCGTTTAGCCTCGGGACCACCCACTTGCTCACTCATTTGCCCGTGCATTCATGTCAGGCAATCTCTCTCTCTCTCTCTCTCTCTCTCTCTTTCTCTTTTTTCTGTCTCTTTATGCATCAGTGTCCCGGTGGACTCATTACAAACACATCAGGCTCCTGTGTCTATCGCTGTGGAGAGGGGAAGATGCTGTTGCTGCTCATGCTGATGCTGCTGCTGATGATGATGAAGAAGACGAAGACGATGATGATGATGGTGCTGATACTGTTACCGCGGTAGCAGGTTGTCGTGGAGCGCTGGTGGTGGAGGAGATGGTGAGGTGGGTAAATGGAGCTTCCTCATTAAAGAAGGGAAGCGTGCTCATATTGCAGCGGAGCTCGGCTACTGCCCACTGTCAATTACAATCACATCACAACTCAGGCCGTGCTGATCATTGGTGATAACCCAGACATAATACTTTTTCTCTCTCACTCTCTCTCTCTATCACACACACACACACAAACTGAAGTCGATAAAGAAAGCATCTTTGCATCTTTTTCGAAATGCCATGAGCAAGAGTACCATTGTATCAAAATTCCCTCTATATCTTCGCCCCTTTGCCCTCTACTTTCGTACTTACACACCCACGAATACACATTCACTCTTCGTCTCATGCATGCAAACACAAACATATCTCTCTTGCTCTCACACAAACAAACACACACACACACACACACACATTCTCTCACTCACTCTCTCTCTCTCTCTCTCTCTCTCTCTCTCTCTCTCTCTCTCTCACACACACACATACACACACACACAGCCTTAAACATCCTGACTCCCACTTTCATTCTCTGTCTCCTCTCCTGTGTGCATGGGTGGAGGTGACCTGTGATGATGGGGACTGACAGACAAGCATGAATGTATTAGGATTGTACCTCCCAACAGGAGCCCGTCTTCTAATTAAAACCTTCTCACCCTGTAGCTTCTCATCATGGGTACCGCCACGACAGACGTGAGAGGGTAGAGAGATAGAGAGAGAGAGTGAGAAAGAGAGAGAGAGAGAGAAAGAGACAGAGCGCATAAGAAATGGAAGGGAGGGAAAGAGAGGGAAGGAGAGAGACAGAGAGAGAGAGAAAGAGATTGGTCTCCCCCGCCGAGCGGCCCGCTCAACTGTGGGTGACCTGGCTGCCCTGCGGATAGCAACACACTCTTGCGCTCATGAATAAAGATGTCGCACTGTCAAGACTGCTCACCGCTATCAATTACTGTTACCGCCCAAGAATCAGGAGGGAAATGGAACCAGCACAGAAAAGAGAGAGACAGGGGGAGAGAGAGAGTGTCTGAGTCTATGTGTAGGCATTTTTTTTTTTTTTTTTTTTGAAGAGGAAGTTGCAGACAGGCGTTGAGCAAGTCAGGCATGTCTACAGTAATGAATAAATTGTTGAAACTGTTTGCACTTGGCATCACTTGGTCGGGAAAAAAGTGATGACTGCTGACTCAACTTAACCCAGTCAAATTATCTTATTGCTTTGACTTTGCAAAGTTTATTACAAATTTCTTAGACAGAAACTTAAAAATTTAGCTCCATCAAAGCAACAAGTTAAAATGATTCTGTAATTAATGTAACTGTAAGCTATGCAAGCAAATGTTTTTAGAGTGTAGGTAGGCAAAGTTAATCAGGGCAGCAGAATGGCTGAGGCTTGTTGTATCTAATTAAAGGTGTGAGTTTTAATAAGCTCAGGCGCATAGTAACATAGCCTGTCAGGGAATACACCCTGGACTTACAGTAAGTCATCAGCGCACTGAAGTAAGATCTTTTGGCAGTGCCCTTAGCAGAAGGATAGTAATTACAAGCCTATAACAAGGTTGTAAAGACCTAATTATACTCATTAGACGGTAATAAGATCACATATGCTGCTGCTACAAAAGGTTTATGTATGAGGATGGAGGGTCATGCATAGTCTGGTGGAAGCAGACTTGGGATAGCAATCTGATTGTAGTGAGATCAGACAAACAACTAATTTTTTAAAAATAAATCCTAAACACTGTAGTAATAAACTAAAACCAGATACAGTAGGTGAAGACTTTCAGAAAATGAGGGCAAAAATCAGAACGGTGAGAAAACTGCAAAATGCCTTTTAGCACCAAATCTACCAATTCTCTGCAGGTATCCATCTGCCTTATTGGGGCAAACCTGAGAGAGAATAATTGGTGTTAAGGGGAGATGAAATAAATAATAAAAACAAGTTTTAAGTTACGTTGTTGTTCCACCTTTTAACTAAATGATTGAGTTTTTAAGATACCGTGTAATAGGAGTCAAATATGAATGACACTGTCCTTTGGGTCTTCCTTAGCTATTTGAATGTTTCCTGTAAGGTTCAGTTCAATTCAATTCAATTCAGTCCAATTACATTATATTTATACAGTGCCACTTACAATAGTATTGTCTCATGGCGCATTACAAAAAGGAGCACCCAAGAGCAACAGGGGCAAGGAAATCTCCCTTGTATAAGTTAGTCTAGGAAGAAACCTTCCAAGATCCAAGGCTCTAAGGGCAACCCAACTGCCAAGGGTCATGCAGGGGTACAATAAGTAGTTACCATGATGGACTACAATTTGTCAATTTTTTTAGTTGAGCATCAAAATAATTTCAAAATACTGTCCTTCAACATTATATGGGAGTCAAGCCATAGGTGCTCTTAAAAGTTATGGCTGGACAAAAAGTGGTAGCAGTCAGACACAATGTTAAAATCAGAAGTGAGATTGATCATGGGGGTAACATTGGGAGGGTCCATTTTGACAGTGCCACTGTGAGGAGGGGTCAGTTGCGGGGCTCTAGGAAGGAGAGTCGGTCCTGGCATGGGCCTCCCGTGAAGTTTGTTACAAACCATTCAGGGGAAGTTGGTGACTGGAGTCAGCCAGAAATAAAAAAAAGATGTTAAATAAAAGTTCATACACCTGAGTAGTGCATTCATTCTATGTGTGTCTAGGCTTTGACAGTAAAATTGAACCTAAGCAGCTGTCTTCTGTTACACTATTAAAACCTACATTTTAAATCTTAAAATAGCTGGCATTGGATGATATTAAACATTGGCAAACACAGCAGGACTCCTTTGAAATAATCATAGGCTTTGACCCACATGTAGTTTCTTGGAAACACAAACTGAGATGTTTTATTAATTTATTTCTCTATAAAACAGTGGGTATGTTGATTTGAGGTGACTGGTGGTAAATTATACATTTCTCAGAATCCTTTTTTGCATGTGATTCTCTGTCTCTCTCTCTCTCTCTCTCTTCACTGCTGCAATACTTTGCTCTTGAAATTCCGGGTCAGTTAATCACATAGTTGGTGTTCAAACTAAATTAAGACAGCCCTTATCAGTACAGCAGGGACTATAGCAGAATTTGTATGTGGGCCTTTGAAATGCTAATATCCCAGGAGCCTGTACTCCGCCTTTTTATTTAATTAAACTCAAAATGGTTTATTTATTGAGGATGGTGGAATGCAGCCAGAACAAAATGAGGCTGTGCCATAGAGGTTTGTCTGACCAGTTCTGACAGCTGTGTACATTGAACCTTTCAAGGAATTTTGATGAATTTTATGTCCTATGTATGAGAGAGACAGGGAAAGACAGAGAGAGAGAGAGAGAGAATGGACTCTTTTTTCTAAAAGACTGAAAACAGATATTGTAAATATCTGATGTTACTACTTAAGGGTTATGTAATGGAAGGAGGATGTAATTGCTACTTCGTCTCATCAGCCACTGGCCTCTTGTACACAAGACACATTGGCTGGGCCCAAACAAGCCCATCTTCAGCCATATCATATGGGAGGTGCGCCACCTTTAATGGCCTGTTTGGTTAGGTTGCATATGATTTATGTGTTTCAGTGCCATATTAAGCAATGTACAGGTAACCAATCTAGTCACCAATTTAGGTTTTTCCAACTCAGTAACAAATCTTGCTTCAAACTGAGCTCAAAGGTTGGGAATCTCGTTTCCCATCTTTTCTCCTCCTATTTCCTGACCACTCTTTGCTGTCCTGTCAAAGAAATACAGGACTACATTATTTATTCATTCTACAATTTTGGGTCCATATTCACAAAGAATTTTCAGGAACTCCTAAATCATGCTAAAAGTTGCTAAGAGTTTTCTCTTAAAACTTTTTCACAAAGCTGCTGACACCTATTTTAGTTAGGAAAAAAGGATAAGATAAGAGTTCTGTTCCTATGGTTGACGTCTGCTCTCATGCATGAGCCTGCTAGCATTTACATCCATGATTGATTGATGAGCGACAGGTCTATGCAGGTAGGTGTGTGCTGCGCTGCTGCGTGAGTAGATTTTGAGTCAGAGCCGGCGGAGATCCCAGGCTACAGATGAAACGTTAACGCGGTACACAGCGGATTGACAAGGTATATTTGCACTGCATTTGTGATGATGTGTTTGCATTGGAAGTAGACTTATAGAATTAGTTTATGTATAAAGTGCACATATGCTTCGACAATGCAGTTATTGCCTTTACTGCAAGTTGCATATTTATTTCCTGATGACAGATAGTTCAAAGATTACAGATGTGCTACATACAAACTGCTGCCTTTGAATGTTTTATGAATTGGTCTTAGTGAGTTCCAAGCTGTCCCAGCACTACTTTTAATGCTACTAATGCTTTAATGCTAATTTCTTTGTGAATTACGCTTAGTCAAAAAAAAAAAAATAGGTGTCCTAAAGTTACGACTGACATGCCCATTATTTTTAGGAGTTTCTCCTAAATTTGCTTGTTAGGAGCTACTTTTAGCTGCTTTTAGATTCTTTATGAATACAGGCCCCAAGTTAATATTGTCAATATTGAGTCAATTTTAAATAAGCCTTGTTACTTGTACACTTTTAATATTGACAGCTTCCTCAGACTTTGATTTAACTTCCACTCTGACAGTGGATGATAAGAAAGTATCAAGAACACTAAAATATTGAAAATATGATGTGAGAACCAGCAAATATGATATGAGAATAAGCAAATATCTTCCTTTTCTAGTACAGGTCTCTCCAACATTCCTGGAGACAGGCATCTTTTGTGTTATTAAGCCAGCCTGTCCATTTGCTCATCTCTAGTATGCTGAGATAGAGGCAGATAGACAGATAGAGTCTTTATTGTCCCATAACAATGATCTTTTTCACACGTCACTTCATATTCCAAGCAGTAGACGTAACTGAAGCGTCTCACAAAAAGTGCACATCACACAGCAACATGAACAACATCCCATTTCCCGGGCAGTGCAGATCATTATTCCCTGAGCCCAAGGAATCCATAGCCACTGAGCTATATCCCGACATGGCCCTCTGTTGTTTAATTTGCCATAATTATTGCTCCGGCTTTCTGTGGATGGCAAGGAGAGCATGCTGTGAAATAGGCAGTGAAATTAACAGGCTGTTAGATGATCACGGCGAACAATTATCTACATGGTGCGTGGGCACTAATAAAAACTGCAGATATCGCTTTGAAATGAGCTTTTTAGAGCTTTCCACATTCTTTCTGCAATTTGGATTTTCACACCACATTGAGCTCCAAATGGTGAGGTCCATCTCTCTCTCTGTCTGTCTCTCTTTCTCTCTCTCTCTCTCTCTCTCCCTTCCTCTCCCTCTCTTTTTTTTTTACATCTTTGCCGTGAAAGTCTTTTTGCTCCTGTTGCTAATTCATTTATATAATTCCGCTCTCTGGGCTGTAAAATAACTCCAGAGCTGGGGTGGTCTCTCAGACCTCATCCCCATTAGCTGGTGGCCACTCGAGCTTCAAAGCCACTTTGCTCAGAGGCCAAACACAAGCAACTGACTTTGCTGGTCTTTTCCTCCACCCCTCCAAATAGAGAAAGAGAGAAATTAAGAGAGAGATGGAGAAAGAGAGAGAAAGAGAAGAGGCGAAAAGTGAAACACCAACTACCACAGTTGGTGTTGGATTATTTATATTATTGAATAATTAGATATTGTTCCATCACATTGTATGAATGAATTATCACATATTGTTGCACTACATTTTCAAAGCATCCTGGACATCCTTGGGACTTATGCTGTTTAAATGTGTCCATGCTGCACAGTATTGGTAAGTAGGCTTTATTCTAATCTGTATCAAACCATATGGTACATTAATGAGTGTATATAATGGTCACAAGGTTGGAGTCACGAAGAGAAAGAAAAGAATGAAACAAGGGTGGGTGAGGAATGACAGAGGATAGACTGACCTTCTTTAAACAGTGAGAGAAAGCTAGAAATGGATGGAGAAAGAGCGAGAAAAGAGAAAGTTTGAGTGAACGTGAACGTGGACAGACCATTGTTCTCCAAACAGAGGGGGAGAGAGCCAATGAAAGAAGGAGAAGAGGAAAAGAGGAAGAAGAGGAAAAGAGAGATGATGAACGAAAGAATAGGAATTCAAATGACAGAAGAGAATGGGGTGCTTTCTTATGGAAATGAGACTACAGGGCATTCTTTTGGCCGCGGATGAAAAGACAGCAACACAAAAGACCCAGCAAATGCCATGGGATGGCAAATTAAAAAGCTCTTTCTGGTACGTACCACCTACTCCCCACACCCCTCCCATCCCCACCCACATACAGTAAGCACTGACGACAAATACATGCCGGATCCCACATATTACCACTTAATTACATTATATAATCCTATGCACATGCTGTGACAGGTCCTCTGCGCTGTAATTGTGGCTTGTTATTGTACAAAATTGAAAAATCTCCTGGCAATGCGATAAGTGGTGGCAAAGAACAGTTTGTTATTTAATGAGAAGAAAGCAAGAATGCTTGACAATATAAAACACATAATGGTGTGTGGGTGTGATTTCCTTGAAATGATCATACTCAAGTAAAGAATGAATTTAATTGGATTGTATGAGCTGTAATTTGAGCTCCAGCTTGTTTAGAAGGTGTCAAAAACACTTGACTTCACTATGTGTTACCACACAGTGTCACTTTGAGCCCTGTAGGTGCTATCTTAACAGAGACACAATAAACGCGATCATCTGTTATGCCGTGGTGTCTGCTGGCAAGTCACATGTTAAAGTAATATGCCACCATTTTCGAAAATTCACTAATTTTGTACCTTACTTAGAGTTGAACAATTGAGTTTTACCTTTTTTGTCTCAGCTACTGTCTCAGTTTGATGGTAGTGTTTTTAGCTTCACGTTAGCATATATCATTAAATCCTTTGGTTGCCACTTGCATCTCACCCATTAGCATCTTTTCCCGTCATTCTTAGTTCAACTTGTAACTACAGAAGAGTCGAGCTTTACATACTGTAGGAAAAAAGTCTCTATGGAGACTTTTAAGCGAGATGCTAACGGGTGAGATGCTACTGGCATCCAAAGGATTCAGTGATATACATGCTAACCTGATGCTAAAACACTATTGTGTAAAACTCAATTGTTTAACTCTAGGGGAGGTGGAAAATGAGTAAATTGGCCAAAACGGTGGCATATCCCTTAAAGAAGGGATGGTGGGATGGACCACCAACACCACCTCCCTGCTCAAGAAAGCACAGACACACCTTCACTTCCAGCGAAGGATGAGGAGAGCTGACCTCCCCACTTCTGCACTCACCACATTCTACAGGAGTGCTATTAAAAAGCATCCTTATGGCATGGCAGCTGCTCAGCTGCAGACAAGAAGGCACTACTGAAGGTGGTGAGGACTGCAGAAAAGATCATCAGATCACCCCAACCAGCCATTCAGGACTACACATCACACCAAGAGAGCCATCAACATCATCAAGGACACCACTTGCCCAGCACACAAACTGTTCTCCCTCCCACCATCTGGAAAGCGCTACCGCAGCATGCGGAGCCACATAAATAGACTGGGAACTAGCTTCTTCCCACAACACACTAAAGAAGATTCAATGAACATTCCATGAACATGTTACTGACATCAAAAACAAACCCTATACACTAATATCCATGCTGCCCCTTAGCACTCTTGCACTTTATACACTTTATACTTTATACACCTTACTGCAACTTTATATATTGCACATTTCATTGCACTTTTCATATTACACATTTCACTTCACCTTACCTCATCAGCTACCAAAAAGAGCTACTGTAGTACTTCCTTCTTGTTGGAAGCCTATGTTTGCCTGTATGTTGTATGAGTGTTGTGTGTGTGTGTGTGTGTGTGTGTTTTAGTGTGTTTAGCACATTTGGTGTCTGGTGAAACGCAATTTCAACCCTCTTTGTAATACTTGATACATAGTGAATTGACAATAAAGTACACTTTGACTTTGACTTTGACTTTGAGAAGAGAAGTCTCAGTTTTATCTTTATAATTATCTGACTCTGACTCATGACTCCGAGGGGCTCACTTACTCAAACCAAAGTTATTGGCATTCACACACATATCTGTGTGAGACACACACACCAACACACGGACACAACAAAATGCTATGTGGAACGCTTGGCTAGACCCTCTGGTCAACTGCTCTCCATTGCGTGATTCCAAAGTTTCTGAACACACACATACACACACACACACACACACACATACACTGGCGTCGCTGGTCAGGAGGGCTGGATGAGAGTGGTGCTTTGAACCACCATCACAATGGGCGTCCCAGCACCAGGTTGGGTTCCGAGCGTGACGGACCACATCCCAGAATAAAACCGGCAAGTTGTCTATAGGGTCCTATTAGTGCTGAAGGAGACAGGTGAATGTGAGAGCACTCAAAGCCTTCTCTCATCTGGAGAGTAGCAGAGATCACTAGTCCATCATCCACTGCTAATCCCTAATTGTCTCCTCCTTTATCCTCTCTCTTGCTTTCCCTCACTCTCTCTGTCTTCCTCTTTTTCCACTCTCTCTTTCCATCTCTCCACCTTTATCCTCCTTCTCTCTCTTCTTCATACATTCTCCCTCTCTTCCCTTCTCTCTATTGTTGTCTATCTCTTTTTCACATACTCTTATTCTCTTTTTATGTCTCTCCACCTTGAATCTCCATAATTTTTCTGCCCTTCTGTCTCTTATTCTTTCTCTCGCCCTAGCAACTTCTCTATCCCTTTATCAATGTCTTGTTTGCTTCTCACCCTGTTCCCCTCCCCTCTCTCTCTTTCTGTCTCAAAGCTACCCTTTTTATCTCTTGTTTTCCTCTCTATCCTCAGACATCCTGTTCTCTCTCTCCTTCTATCTGATGCCAAAAAGCCAGTCTAGCTTCTCCTATGCTGCCTCCCCCCATATCCCCCTCCTTTTCAAGGTCAAAATGTGAGAGTGAAATGCATGACAAAGGGCCTTCAGAGTGAAAACACAAACGATGAAGGCATTAGCTGTGCTTACATCATGTGCAACACTACTCACCAGTCGTTCACCAATATCTTCTTAAGAATTTTCTTAAATTTGTTCTTAAGGTCCCATTCAAATGATTTGAATCCTTTGATATCTTTTAATATAATTACTGCAGAAGTAATTAAAATGCAATAAACAAGTCAAGGGTTTGAGTTACTTACTCTAAGTGTGGGTAGATTTTGTGGAAACATTTTCTATGAACCCAGTTGTTAGGTTTTCAGTTGAGAAGGACCCATTCGCAGACAGCTCAGTTCAGTGGTTGAGTTGTTTTAATGAGGGAAAAAAAACAATTGCAACAATTCCCAGGAAACAGTAGTCAGTCTACAGTCTAAATCAAAAAGGCAGGCAAAAGGCAATACAAAATCCAAGGCAGAGTATTCCAAGGCAGAGTCCAAAAAGATCAGGTCAAAAACCTGCCAAGCTTCAAAAAACAGGATCAAAGAACTTCCAAAGCCCTGGATCAGCACAGGGAACAAACTGACACAATCTAGCAGACACTATCAGGCCCTCAGGGCTTAAATACCCACAAACTCGTTAACAATGAACAGGTGAGCATACAAAATGGTGAGAATTCAAACAAAGAGAGGAAGCAGGGGAGTCAGAAGCAAATGGCGATCACAAAACAAACAAAAGCACATGGACCACATAACAAGATATAAACAAAGGGACATGTTGCCTGAAAACAAACAAAAAAAACAAAACAAAGCAAGAACTTAGACAGTAACAGCATCACTAACACCAGTATTCATAAAGCATTATAAATGTATTCATAAAGGGTTATAAAGCTTCATCACTAATGATATTAGTATTAGAACTGTTTCTACATTCTCATGACTGTATTCATAAGGCATTATAATGTTATCATGTAAGCCTTTACAACTTGAAGTGTCATGAAGCATTATAAGCTTTTTTGGCCTCTTTTGAGAAACTTTAGGCTACTTATTGTAATGGTGGCTTATTGATTTTCATGACTATTTGTGACACTTGTGGCTCAAACTCTATATGATAGCATTATAATGCCTTATAAGTACAGTCATGAGATTGTATAAACTGTTGTGAACACTAATTACATTAGTTATAAGACTTTATACAGTTAGGTCTGGTTGAACTATTTATGAATTTCTGATTGGACGAAATGCATTCTTCGTGGCACCAGGTGTGGAGATATCCCCTGATATACCATGAGTGACTCTTTGCAGCTGGTAATCACTCCGCATTTTCCATTGATATGACTGATGTGAACGCTCTATTATTTTTCATAAGTTTGATTGCGATTTTCATAACTTCGCATTTGTCATTTCCCCTCAGAGAAAAGGTCTAAGGAGTAGTGTGAATATGCAGCTTGGTGTGTGACATACAGACAAGAGAGCAGGTGTGTACACAAGCACAAGCAGCCAAACCACAGCAATATCTGCTACCAACCCCACTCCCACTCATGTTATATTGCTTATTACTCTGGTCTTTATAATGCTAAAGAATGCTCTATTCACTTGAATCACACCAGATTTTTCCATTAAATAGAATAAATAATTTCCATAAAGAAACAGCCCTGCTCAGCCGTACTGCAGGTGTACTGCAGGTGTGCATCTTGAACTCAAGCTGTGTTTTCACACCACAAGCTCAATTGCTGTTTCCGTTAAACAAACGCGTGAAGAGCAACAGGAGCATCAAAAGAGGCGAGTGACGAGTGACAAAAATGTCAAAGGCTGCTCAACTTTATGCAAATGAGGTATAATGCATGTCGTCATCAAATGATCAGCACCCGCCACATCATGAGCGACATAAGCGGATGCAAATATTTTGACATCGATGCTTTTTGAGCGGTTTCACAGCTTTAGTAACTCTTGGTGTGAACAAACCACAAGTAAGTGGTGTGTTGCTGCTCTCAGGTACAGAAAGTGATCCACAAAAAAAAACCTCCCACCACTGATGTTCCTGAGCTATGCTGAGTGCCGGCGAGCAGGCGCTGCATTCTGCCGGAGGGGGGAGAAGTGCCAGCGCTGCCCCTGTACCAGCGACCTGCCAGCTACCTGTCTGGCAGCCCACAGCGTCAGTAGGCATGCATGTGTTGTGTGGGAAGTCTGACTCTCTCACTCACTCTGTTGCTCAGTTTTATGTGCTCTTGGTCTCTGCACTCACTTGCTCTCTTTCTCTGTCCTCTCTCTTATACTCTCTTTCTTTCTCTCTCTCTCTCTTTCTATCTCTTGGTCTCTCTCTATCCCCCTCTTCTCTACCCCATCTCTTTTTCTATTTCTGTCCCTTTCCACTCCCCTCCACTCCACTCCTCCTCCCAATTCTGTCTCTCTCACCCCTTGTTATCCCCGCTGCTGTCTGCTGTGTTTTCATGGTGGAGAGATGCTGGTGACAGCTCCTCCACTGTCGGCGTGGCGGCGGGTGTTGCCTGTGTGACAGCTCCGCTGCTCCATGGAGATAATGATATCCTCGGCTGGCAACGTCTCTGTGCTGAGAGGAACTGGAGCCCGGAGGCGACCAGACAGACAGTCAGACAGACAGCTAACCAGCTAGCCAGCCAGGCATTGAGCCAGCTGGCCAGACAGAGAACCAGCTAGGCAGGCAGGTATGCAGAGAGGAAGTCCTCGCCCTGGAGCGGACCCCTTAATCTCCCTACACACACAAACACACAAACAGCAACAACAACCACCACAGCCTTCCTACTAACCCCCCACACCCACACACAACTCCCTCTCTTTCTTTCTCTCGCCCTCATCTATTTGTCTCTACCTCCAGTTGCTCCCCGTGACACTCCTACACACAGCCCACTTTGTCAAATTCAATTATCATCTCCATCCAGCTTTCTCTTGCTTGGAGATAACTCTAACAATGGTGGCATCCCGCTCGCCGGCTTGTGGACCCTTTTTTTTCCTCTTAGGCAGAGATGTGGGGAATCTATTTTAGAGTCATTTTTCGCTGTATATTGTTTTTGTAATAATGGGAAGAACTTTGTGTGAGGGTTCAGCCACCATGCCACTCACAAGTGTGTCTACATGCACAACTCTGCCTCTCTGATTTGTGGCTGTTGTTTAATTAAGCATAACAAGCTGATTCCCGATCTGATTTGTGGTTGTTGTTTAATTAGGCATAACAAGCTGATTCCTGATCTGATTTGCCTACATAAATGATATGATTTGAAAACACTCAAAACAACTTAACAAAAAAAAAAAAAGAAAGAAAGAAAGAAAACATTTAAAAAGTGAGGCCCAGCTGAACAGAGTTTTTCTTTTTATCGCTTTCTAGATAAGCCTTGACAAGACTGGGCGCATTGCCTTTGTTGTGTCGGCGCCACCTGAATAAGACTGATGTTCAGCAAGTTCCAGCTGATAGCAGATGACTCCTGAGACAGATCTGGCTAGGTACTGGCCCTGATCTGGTTTATATCTGGTACCTCGCCTCCAGACACAGTACCTCTTCTGGCCCAGAGACTGTGTTGTCAGGTTCTGTTTTTCTGTTTTGTTTTTTTTTCCCCATCTCGTCCAAAGTGATTACTAGAGCAGGGAAATGTTGTGGTCATACATCACAGCTCTAAGTCTCAATGGCAGTCACTGACAGTACCTGTCAGCAGACATTATCAAGATAAATCATTAAAGGGAGTCATTAGCTGCTTATCAACACTGGTTTGTGTGTGTGTGTGTGTTTTTGTGCGGTTGGGTGTGTTTTTGTGTGGTTGGGTGCGTGTGCCTATTTGTGAGCATGTGAGGCAGATAGAAGGGACATGCAAAGAACTGAGATGATGCTTAATGAAGCCTGAGTTGTCTTCAGTGTGTGAAGGAAGTATTGAGGATGTTTAGGGGAGATAAAGCTAGAACCCTGCCAAACCCTTTCTCATGATGAGTGATGAAGAATCCTCGAGCACCTAGGGTGAAATGTGAAATCCAGTCATGAACTGCTGATACTAGACAGTGCCTGTATGAAATCATCATTGGGAGCATCCAGCATCCAGACCACAGTTTTAAGTATTGTGACATGAAACATAGCAGAGCATAGAAAAAGGGTGTCTGTAAAATAATTGCCATAAAACGGAAAAGGAAGCATGATTACAGCATGACTTTGGTGTTGATTGGTTGTGTCCAATCATGCAGAAAGTCAGGTGAACCCTCAGCCTCACAAACTCAATCACTTAACAGCGTGAGTCAGTTAAGTTTAATGTGTATTATAATACAATACAATACAATATATTTCCTATATGTATTTGTCCTATATTTCTAAATTTACACTATAGGTTTTAGGATTTCTTATTTAGAATGTGACATGTACTTGAAAAATGGGTAGAAACTTGTTTCCTCAAATGAGTTAAGTAAATGTAACTAGTCTCAAAGTTAGTTACATTAAGCCTACTTAACTCATCTGAGGCAAGAGTTTCCACCAATTTTTCAGGTAAGCTTTACTTATTCTTATTTACAGTGTAAGTAAGGTTCTTGGAAATCACATTGTCATAGGAGCACACATCTGTGTGCTGTGGAGAAGGTATAGAATTGTCTCAATGACTACTTTAGGCCTATCATGGCACAATCAAGACAATTACATCTGTAAGTTAATTTAATGTAATGGTCAGTTGTTTATATAGTTGTACAGGAAATGATGACCTTAATGTAGTAGCTGATAATTCATGTCAGTATTCTTTGCAATGTAGCTATTAGCAATGTGGCTAATCGTGAATAGCATAATTTTGGTCTTTTAAGACCATTGAATTTTGCATTTGGATTACTAACCAGCTACATCCTACTTTTTATTAGCCTACTTGGTTTGGATTAGAAGTAGCAGCAACAGTGACAGTGCAGCAACTTGCCCTGACAAAAAAAAAAACAAAAACAAAATAAAAACAACTGTAGGAATATTGTATTATTTTGGGATTTAAGTACCTTGCTTTAAGAATAAAGAATATAGATCACAAAGAATATAGCTGTGAGAAGAGCTGTAGTCCTATAGAGGACTTGTTTGGACATGAATAGCCTATATTAAAAAATAGTATTCCCAGCATTTGTTTGTACTTGGCAGCAATCATTGTTTTGTCTACATCATTAGTGGTTTGCCAATATTTCATTAAAATCTTAATTTTTAATGGATGGCCCTACTGAGTATCTAAACAGCAGTTTTGACCAAATGTGCGTTTGAATCCCTGCATTATTTTTAAGCAATTTTCTCTACTTGCCACAGTGCTTCTCCACCCACTTGCATGATAAAACAACCACTGCTTCTCCTTGTTTTTCCCCGACACCAACCCTGCCCTCGCATTTTGAGGGCGTTAACCAGACTTGCTGTCTGTATCTATAGCCTCAAGGAAATGAATTGAAATGGCTGAGATGTCTGTCATAGCAATATTTGTGTGTGTTTGGTGCGTTTAGAGTAGCCTATTATTGGCCAACAAGGCTGTGATTGGAATATGAGACTAGAGCCATCCCTGACGGGACAAATCAAAATCACCCATAATTCGGGATGTCCCAGACATTTTGGGATGGTTGGCAACCCTAGCCAGAAAGTTACACTGATGACAAAAGATTTATATTGAATTAATATCAACATTTTCTGTATCCCTGAACTTTTTGTGCTCCTTAAAAGAACATTGGTGAATCAGACTAAAACGCATTATGTATGACAGTGAATCACTGGCTGAATTTCAATGTCCTTCCTAAGCACTAAGCCCTGAACTCTCAAAGATTTGAGACGTTACTATTTCCTAAATGAAACTGAAAGTGAGATCATGTGCCCCATTCAGTTAGTGTTACCTGCCAATTCAGTATTAGGTTTAGGTTGTATCAAATTTTCTCATTCATTTCCCTACCTAAAGCACTTGGTGACCGACAACAGGGCTATGGATTGATTCACAGAATATTTGTCCTTCAAAGGGCTGGATTTGACTGTAGTCATACTCATCATAAGGAAGACTTTAAAGGACTTCATATTCGCCTCCTAAAACTAAGCAGCAGTCATTGGCATGACATCACAAGCACAACTGATTCTCTCTCATGTGGAATGAAAGCAGCCTCACACCACATGGATGCTTCACTATCTGTATTTGAGACACGTAGCCTCTCCTCAGGTGCACACCACCTTGAGAACCTTGAGATAACATCACAATCTCATTGTGCTCAAGATCAATTCAGCCAGTGCCTTAGACCTCTCTCTGATCCTGCCACAGTATGGACAGATGTCTAGATGTTGGTCCCATTGCACTGTATGGACTGCCTGCCTGCTGCCAGGAGATATCAATTTAAGACAGGCTTCTGTTTAGGTAGCCGTGACTGGCACTCGTCCAGTGATTTCTGTCCCTTTAAGCCAAGCAGAGAGGTCCTATCTTTGGGGGACAGGTAGACATGGATGACAGGAGGCACCCTGCCCAGGCAAATTCTCCTGTGCGATTCCAGGCCAGATCTGGGCCATGGCCTGCCTCTGGCTGTCATGTCTGTCTGGAGAAACAGCCCCTCTGTGATCAGATGGAGAGGGACCCTCAGTCTCTTATCACAAAAACAGAAGAAGCTGAGGAGAAAGACACAGTGCTTCCCTTCTCTTCTTCCTCTCTCTTTTCTTCTTCTCTCTCTCCTTTTCTCTTTCACAAACACACACACACACACACGCACACAAACACACCTTGCTGTGGGCAAATGCGATTTATACGGATGCCCCATTTCTGTATTTACTGTGATAGATTCAAATCTTACCTCCATACAGGCAGATTTACTAATAGAAATTACATGTGAGCTTACAGTAAAATCAGGAGTCCTCATCATGAAAACAGGAACACTGACCATCTGTTCATTGTTGTCAAATATTTATGTATGTGCTCATGTATCTGCAGTGTTATTGTGAAAGACACAGAAACCAGGAGGCCTCTTATTTGATTGTATATGTACATCCACACACATCAAGATGAAAAACAAGAGCATGTATGCGTGTGTGTGTCTGTGTGCTTGCAAGCTTGTATGTGCACTGTATATGTGTGTGTGTTTGTCAGACACAGAAAGAGAGAGAGCAAAAAAGTGTAAATGTGTGTGACCATGCTGAGGTGTGTGTGTATGTGTGTGCGTGTGTGTGTGTGTGTGCGCGTCCGTGTGTGTTTGAGCACCACCATCTGTCTGTGTAAGTCAACTCAAGCCCTAATGATGGCAGCCTATCGATCTTTCCCATTTTTTCTTCATTTACCCCATACCCCAGAGACAATGGCAGCTTTGGACAGCATTGTGGTGCCACATGGACCATCATCCTCAGCTGTTAACGAGGAGAAATCACCCACAGCGAACCGGGCTCCGGAATCTTCTGGGACCTAAGCTCTTGGTTTTCATCCATACTTTTAAGCACTCTGAAGGAAAAAAAGACAGCAAGTAAGAGGAGACCAGTGATCAATAGAAGGAGAAATAGAGGGGGGGTGGGGGGTTAGGGGTGGTGGGACAGATGGAAAGATAGCTAACAGACATTTGCACAGCACCATGACAACAGACCTTTAAAAGCATTTCCTGGCTACCCAATGCATACAAATCCATGCTGTGAGCCCCCAAATGCTTCCATTAAAAGCCTCAGTCACTCAGTTGCACTGAACAGTTTTAGATTTCAATTGAATTTCCTCTTCGTAGGTGGCAATGGCATGTAATCCGTAGAGCTTAATGTGTGGGGTGACAACAACCAGCAGACACTGAGACATACTCAGGGGGAAACAGACGTACGGAGGCCCACACACATGCACACCCACACACACACACTAAAAAACACACACACACACACACACACACACACACGATAGCCAGAGGTAGGTACATGACCCTCAATTTGCCCTCAAGTTGTTCAGTTTGTCTGAACCTTTAACCTTTTGACCTTTTCATCATTTATTCACTGGTAACTGGAGCTGGGCCATTCCCCCACCTCCATCTTCATTCTAAAAAACACTGTGGGAAATAGGCCTGAGAGCCAAACAGAGGTCTTGGGCAAAACCACCAAACAAATGGGCAGGTTATCTTCAGTACCTAATGCTTGGGTCATGACTCCACATAGTATCCATCTCTTCCATTCGTCATTGTTGACCTTTTTTCTCAAATCATACCCCCCCCCCCCACACACACACACGTAAACACATACACACACGTACACACACGGATACACCCACACACCCACCCACACACATACACTCCACCCGCACATAGCTTCCAGCAAGTGCATTAATCCACATGAGTGTATCTGGGCCCCTGCATCTAAGCAGCTGTCAGGTGGCCGACTCCATTTCAAGTACAAATGACGCATGCAGACAGCGAGTGGACTTTGGGGAGGACGAAGCCATCAGCCGCAGCCTTGAGGAGCTTAGCGTCTGTGCAAACAGCTTGTGCTCCCGAGGGACTGTTAGCTGTCTTTCTCTTTTCTCATTTTCGTCGTTTATCGCCACCCCCCTATTTTAAAACAAGTTGCGTTCTCTTTCTCTCACACACTCTCTTGTAAGTTGTGTTCTCTTTCTTTACACACACTTAGTTGTTGTTTTTGATTATGTTCTGAGTGTTGTTATAGGAGAACTGTGAAGCGATTTGTCTGCTCTGTCATGGTAGTGGAACGGAGAGAGAGTGAGAGAAGAGAGACATTGTGTTGTTAAGGCTTTGGGAATCACACGGCTGTCTTTTTTTGTTTTCTCATTTGGCTCATCCGTGTCACGAGTTATGCCATATGCCAGCACTTGCTATACAGTAACATGGCATAATCTGTGAGCAGAAAATAAGCATCTGTGTCAAGAGCCTATAATGCTCACTTTCACTCTCTTTTCATCTTCATGTACCTCTCTCTCTCTCTCTCTCTCTCTCTCTCTTCCATTTCCATGTGTTTCTATCTCTGCCTTAGTACTTCTTTGAATCTCACAGTCTCACCATCTCTCTCTTTCTATGTTTTCCACCCTCTGACAGGGCAGCAAAAAGCTAATCAAGTTGGGAGATTTCCCATGTCTGTCAAGTTAATTTACACTGAACAGGAGATACAGCAAGATTAAAGAAACCAATAAGCATGGCTAACAAGAACACACACACACATATGTATACATATATATATATATGAAATATTCACTTTGCTTAGTAACATTCTATGGTGTAGCCCTCCTAAGCACAAAAGCATTAACAAATACAAAGAGGGGATGTAAGGCTAAAGAATAAATACTAAATACTCTCTAGGACCAGCGAAGTCAAAATGACCATATCAATGTATCAAACAATGCTTGCGATGGAATAATAATAATGGACTAATATTGAAATATTTGTATTTATGTTTAATCTGCTCTGATGTAATGCCTATTCACTGTTACTGAGCAGGCTGACTAACCAGGGTTACAATAGGCTTTGTAAAAATGCCTGTTTTCTGTTTTAATGGTTGTTTTCTTGCAGTCCAGTCCGCACCTTTTTGCTGCTCCATTAATTTAATGGCTATTTTCTTTCAGTCCGTTCCACACCTATTTTCTACCTCGCTAATTAGTTTGCCCTTCAATCAAGCCACGTTGGCCTCGCACTCTCACTGACAACCACACAATAAACCTCAAAAATGAGGACTGGAATCTGGAATATGCAAAGCGCATATGCAGCAAATATGTTACTGCATAATAGCACAGTGTTCATTAGTACAGATGATATTCACATATTTTACCTATTTGCATGGCGCTATCTAGAAAGCTACAAAAATGTGTACATATTGCTGTAACTGTTCATGTTGAATGGGTTTATTTGAGATGCTTCAAAGATGCTGTGATTAAAAGCATGCAGTACTCAAACATTATCATACTGCTTTACCCTATTCACTCATTCAAATGTTACATACATTTTGCCACTGTAATAAATTATTATAAAATGCTTATGCATGTTATGCTTAAATCTAACCATAAAGACCAGTATATGGGTCATAAACAAGGCTGGTTGGTCTAGGTGTGCCAGTTTGCCCCTCTCTTTCGCTCATTCCAGAACTTTCTCTCTTTGTAGAAACACTGAATCCCAGTAGACATGCATGGAGTGCTAGCGGAGGAGTTTTATGTGAAAATCCCATCATCTGATTTCCATGGAAACAATGGATTTGGCCTCAGGCCACCATGTCTTACCCTTCAGTCCCATCCCCTCACACAGTCTCTCATACAGCGGCTGAGCAGCCTGAACAGCTTCGCTCTGTGGGTAACTCAGGTACCTGTACAGGTACAGGAAACCTATTGACTTTCTCATGTGTCTTCATTCCATGAATCATGTATAAGCTTATATATGGAGAGGTTAAAAATAACTGTAAAAGAGTACTTAGCACCGGAGGCAAAGCGGTTAGAAGTGAGAACAAATGATACACTGGCTGACATAATTAGATTAAAGCATTTCAGGACAGGGTGGGGAGGGGTAGTGGAGGGAGGGGGGAAAATAATAATAAAATGGCATAATGGCATTAACTGGAACATGGAAGCATCAAGAGTGATTGAATCTGTCTCCCGGCCGAGGTTTTATCGGCCATTTTTCCTCCACCGGCGATGCAAGGCGCGATACGCTGAGCAAACGTTATGAACGGCCGCTGATGGGCCCACATCCATCCAGCCCTAATGTCATTGTGAAACACATCAGAGTCGTTAGGGGGGCCCCGGTCCGAGTTAGGGATGGGTGGAGGGCGGGGAGTGGCACACTCCCGCTAATAATCCAGGCCAAACGTCAGGGGGGAAACAAATGCTTACTGCCCACCGCGATACGTCTCCCGGTCAATTTGCAGCGGAGGAAGAGAGAGCTTTGGGCCATTTCTGGAAATTTCTGTCAGAGGGGGAAAGAGCAAATGCAGATGGATGAGGCCCTGGGCCTGTCTCGCAGTTGACTGACCAATCAGAGTCGATGGGAATAACATGCTTTAGAATGGGGGATGTCATAGTATCTATGACAGAGGAATTGCTTATGAGCCAGATGGTTTGGAGCTAGTGCAGTCATGAAGGTACTGGACACGCTTAAACAGGCTGAATGGACTACCATTCTTATAGGTCACTCATAGTATATTCAGTTTGGTAGAGGAGAACATAGTTTGGTTGAAAAACAGTAGCATAATGGGCCCAGACGCTTGTACAAAAGCAACACACACATGTACAAACATAAAATGATGGGCTTGCAACATACACAGAATGAATGAATGGTCATGATATTGCTCATTATAATTGAACGAGTTTACATGCACCACTTTAATCCGATTATCAGTCTAATCGGATTCAAAATACTTCATGTATCTACGCCATCCTATTGGATTTGGCTCAATCGGATTGAAATTTCGATCGGATTGAGAGAGGTGGTGTACACCATTTGATCCGATCGATGGGAAAATATACTCATGGAAACATGCATTCAAGGACTAGATTTTCCTGTTTGCGCATGTGTAGGGATAAATGTGTGGTAATGCAAGTACACACACACATTACTTGAATGTATTAACAGCACTGCAAAGTTGAAAAAAAATTACCACAGACGAGTATTTTCACTAGATAGCATGCTAGCAAGTAACCAACGTACTTCAATATGCTGCTGTGATATTAGTGTGATATTAACTAGCAGTTACTTTGCTATTGTAGCTAGCCAAGTAGGTGAAAATGAACACAGTTGTGATGGTAATGCAAGCTGCTGTCTCATAATAGTAATGAGATACAATGCAGACCTTGTATATTGAGTTCAATGAGTTTATTTGTCACAAAGTTGTTTTATGAGCATCTTTTATTTCTCGACTGGCTGCAGGCTAATGGATGTGAGCTAATGGATGTCAGACGGGTGACAACATGGGCAACCATTGTGCGTCTCAAAAGGTGACAACTGGATTGATTGAAAAGCGGATTAAATGTTCCAGTGGGATGTGTAATGAGAGTAAATTCAGTCCAATTGGGAAAAAATGTGCATGCAAACACACTCATTGTGATGTACCCTTCCTGCTTTTCAAATATCGTTATACTGGTAATTGTTATTCAACCCTTTTTTCCTCACAGTTAATTCATAGTTCATACATTGTAGATATTATATCTTTTACACAATACAGTGTCGTTTCGCTGATCTGACTTTTAATGATACAATGTATTATGTAACACAAAAGACTTAGATATTAAAGGACACATGTGTCCATAGGATGTTTTAAGGCTATATAAAATGTCAAAACACACCCTTCAGCAAAGATATTTCTGAATAGACAGGCACCATTGCATATCTATCACAAAGTCACTGCACAATGAAAAGAAGGGCTGGATAACTGTCAACTCAGCATAAAAAGCACATCGCTTATGGCATCTTGGAGTCATAAAAATCAGTTCCTACCAAAGAGAACTTCGTATGTCAGCAAATTAAATCTGAATATCAAATTAAATTGGTTTAACTCTGTGCAAAGCAGACAAAGTAATTGTAAACTTAAAATGAATTAATCCAAATTACATTTTGTCCCAGAGCAGTTTGGATGAAGAACAGTCCTGCATAATTGTTCAAAGCATATTTAATGCCAACTATGCTTATTTGGGCTAGACTAGCTTGCTCATAAAAGTGAAAAGGGCTTCGAGATTAATCGAGATATTGCAGGCAGATCGAGCATTAAGGACACAGGCTTATTCTCCTCGGTTTGTCGCTAATTTATTCAAGAGATCTTTTTCAATTAAAATGGTGCTGAATACCAACACTCATATTAGCATGTAGCTTAAAGTGGCCATGAGTTATCAAGACTCTTTCACGCTGCATGCACTTTACAAGGCCCTCCAAGATCTCTCTGGCAGGCATGAGCTGTGTTTCAAAACGATTATGCCACCCCCTCATTCATTTCTTTCGCAGGACTTTCTAAAAATATGTGTATATGCACACACAGACGCGCGCACACACACACACACACACACACACACACACACACACAGAGGGAGAGAGAGAAACTCAAACAGTTGTGTTCACATACACACACATACACACACATACACACACACACTCTCTCTCTCTCTCTCTCTCACACACACACACACACACACACACACGTGCATGGATAATTTCATCCTACATCCTTCACCCATACATGGACAGACACATCACTCTGTCTGGACATCTGAAAACAGTTGTGTATAATATAGTGCCAGTGCTCCAGGTTCATTACTTTTTCTGGTCATTTTTGAGAGGAACTACTGCCTTACTGTCAGCTGTGAATGATCATGGCCTGTATATCACCCTTCCCTACCCTATTGCCACTGGTAACTTGACAGTTCCCATCCAAGTCTGAAACATTAAGGTGACAGATTTTGTCATTTTCTAATACATAAACAAAATTTAAACAAAGTTTCAGGGAAATTCATTATGAACAGCTGATGAATGTGCATGTGTGTGGGCAATACACGCGGATGTCTGTGTGAGTGCTTCTTTATGTGTATAGAAGTCTGTGTGTTTGTAAAGTTTGTGTTTGTATGTGTGTGTGTGTGTGTGTGTGTGTGTGTGTCTGTGTGGGTGTAAAAGTATGAGTAATGCAGAGGGTTATGGTGTATCTTTTTGCAGCTGCCATGTCCCCCTTTACTGTATGTGTGTACGTGTGTGTGTGTGTGTGTGTGTGTGTGTTTCCTGCCACGAGTGAGTGGACATTACTAATGCAGTGCATTATGCAAAGACTCCAAGCCAGACCATGGCAAACCAATCAAGGGCTATACTCCATATCAGTGAAGAGGATTAAAGCCCAAATGGACACACACACACACACACACACACATTCTCACACAAAACAGATAAGAGTGAGGCTGTTTGGCTCCCCCTGCGTTCTCCATTCAGTGCAATAAATCAATTTGCTGGGGCGATATGGAGGACAGACTGGAAGGTTCCCCTGCCTTGGAGCTCAGTGATTCAGTGGGTAGAAAATCTGGCAAAGTCTCTGACAATACATCACACACACGCTCACACACACACACACACACACACACACACACACACACACACACACACACACACACACACACACACACACTCACACACACACACCTATTACTGGTACTGCTACAGAACACACAGAAGTGTTGGGGGTTACCTGTATGTATAGAAAGTAATGGATTGCTGTAGTTTGTGTACTTTTTGTAGTAAGTAAAATAATGTATTACAGTTAAAACTTCAGTAATGATGTTACAGTTACTGACACTGAGAAACTGGATTACTGAAAGGACTTTTGGTAACACTTTCTATGAACCCAGTATTGTACAGTAATATAGTTACTTGTAACAAATTACTTTTTAAAATAACCTCCTCAATACTGACACACACATACAAATATCCCTCCATTTACAACTCGACTTTATGCAGAAACTGAGATGCTAAAATACTGTAAGGGTTTCTAGCCATTGACTATACACAATGTATTCAAGTGCCCTGAAAACCAACTAGCTGTAATTGGTGCATGTCTTTCTGCACCCATGCTATTTACTTGTTCCTCTCATGGCCTCTTTTGTTTTCCAATTTCTGCTTCCTTATCCATTCTCAAATAAGGGATAAAGGAGGAACTGTAATGAGAAGGAAACTCTAAGATCATCATGTTTAGAAACTGCCTTTATTCACAGCCTACTGTGCTGTTCTGGCTTCAGACTGACCACTAGGTGGCAGTGTGACCGTAAGGGCTTTTTCTGTCTTCTCTTTAATGTCAGGTGTCTTCAACATGTATCCTATAGAGACTGTACAATCTTACAGCACACACACACACACGCACACACACACGCGTGCAGCAGATAGTTGGTTCACACCTTTGATATATGTATTGATTTTAAACATTTAAGACTGAGCTCAGTTCAGTTTAAAATGTTTCCTGTGACTAAAGAAAATGGATTTAATTCAAAGAAAGACACAATAAGTGAAAGAGAGAGAGCAAGAGAAAATGGACATAGTATATTTTAACAACAGGAAAGTTTAATTCTGTTACTTGCTATTTTTGTGTGTTCTTCGCCTCATCCCTTCAGTAGGAGAACAAAGACAGTTGTTACGTTTTCATTAATCCATGGGAGAGAAATAATTTTTTCTCTAGCACAGATCAGTTGAGAGAGAACTCTGGGAGATTTCTGAGCCACTGAAGCTACCAGCAATGATAAAGGCAACTGCAGTCATGTGCTACGTTACCAGCGAAACACTATGAGAAGAGAGAGAGAGAAACAAAGAATAGGGCCAGATCCTCATCCTCTCTCACACAAATTTTCTTTCTGTTTCTCCCTAATTGCACATCCCCTGGTACTCTCATTTTTTAGCTTTACCAAAACTCTCATAATAACCTACCACATTAAAAATAATAGGCTTTCTCTGCTGAACAAGTCACGATCTCGCCAGTAGAGCAAAAATATATTTATATCCTAAAACTCAGTGAGTGTACAGCAGGTGAACAAAAATAGTACGTTTTTTTTTGTTGTTGTTGTTTTACGAGACTCATTATGGAGGAGAAACTATAGTAATTTTAAGAAAGAAAATTTGAAAAGAAAAATTTGGTAAATTTGTGAAGTGACTTTGTGAAGTGAAACTGTATAATGGACTTTGTCAAATATACCTTCAACAAAATGATACTCAATTCTTTCTCTAAATTAAAGACAGGACCTTGTGCAACTTTAGCCAAGCTAATTTGTGTGTATATGTGTGGAGGTTCAGGTAGAACACTCGTGTAAATGGAAGTATTTTGTATGTGTGAAAGGTTTAGTTTTAACTGTTTATTTTTCATAGGTTTGAAGGAAAGTTTTTTTTTTATTTTTTATTTGTTTTTATGAACGATTGTACTGACTGAATAATTAAGTTGCCCTTAAGGATCATTTGAACATAACCAGGGAATTCTACTATAAAATAGTGCAGTCATTGTAAAAGGAAGTGAAATACTTGCCCTGTTTCTCGTTGTTTTGGGGGGGCGAGGGTGAGGTGTTGGTGACGTGCAGAGTCAGTTAACGTTGTGCAGAAAACACTGTACAGGGCTCTGACCTGCTGAAAAAGGATGTCACTTCAAAGGATGTGAGGAGCTGCTAACTCACATGGAGAGGGCAGCTCCATTAGCAGGGCCAGCTAGCCGGAGAACTGTATTCACTTACAGTGTGTGTGTGTGGGTTGAGTGTTTCAGTGTGTATGTGCGTGTGTGTGTATATGTGTGTGTACTCTCTTTCACACACATGCACACACGCACGCACACACACGCACACACACACACACACACACACACACACACACACACACACACACACACACACACACACACACACACACTGCATGAGCCCACTGTTCCTTGTTATGAGTCAAGTCAAGTTTTTTTTTTCCTATACAGAAACATTTTTCCTTGCCCCTGCCACCTTAGTGCTGTATCTCATGATGAACCTGAACCTTGTAAAGTGCCTTGAGAGATCCTGTAATAATGAATTGAATTGGTAGAGGCTGTCGTATTATGTGGAATAGGCTTTAGGAAAATGCAGAAGAGCAAGAGCATGCTGATGTGCTGATTATGAAGTTGGTATTTGCATCACTGAAATACACAAAGACACAGCTCTGGGTTTACACACAATGATTTATGATAGGTTGCAATTTAATGCAAGTATGGGGCTTGTGTTCTGAACGAAAGAGACATGTTTGTGAATAGGTTTCAGATTAGTGGTACAATTATAACTTCCTTGTGTCTTGCACTTACTCAGAGAAGGGTGCTCACTGAGTTACAGGAGACACCCAGTTTTGTTTGAAGTTGCTAGACTGTGTTGTTCATTGCTGTAGTTTGCCTATAGATAGACAGATAGATAGATCAATATTTTTATATTTTCCCAGAGGATACTCTGGATGCAGGTGTATACACTTCTGGTGGACTGCTCATCAGTCACCTCATTATCTTTTCATTAACTTCTTTCAGGGAGCAAGAGGAAAAATAGTCTGTTCTTTCATGTGTGAATGTGTAAATATTCACAGTTCTAATGACACTGACTCATAATGGCAATGTGTCGCTTTTGAGCTACTGCACATAACTCATGACAGGTGACATCCTATGTCATTACATGTGACATGACTGCATAGTTCATCATAACCACTGAGAAACACACACATACACACACACAAATTTTTAAGGCTGCTGAAACAATGATATCTGAATCTATCTATCTATCTATCTATCTATCTATCTATCTATCTATCTATCTATCTATCTATCTATCTATCTATCTATCTATCTATCTATCTATCTATCTATCTATCTATCTATCTATCTATCTATCCTGCTCTCTGTCTGTCTGTCTCTCACAGACATACACACACAACTTTCCAACATCTGTGGTCCATGTCACACACACTAGAAATCCAGTGTCCTTTGATGGCCCCTCTCTATCATGAATACATCATGTTCCTAACAGGCTAACTGATGATGATGCAGTAAACTGTACTATGAGTTGTGACAAAGCAAACAGTGTGTATATTACCCCACTGGTCCAAGTGGATCAGTGTCCACGCCGTCGTTCCCCATGCCACCTGAGTGGTTTAACCGCTGATTCACACTCAGCACGTGTCGCACACGCGTCCAACAGATGTTCCACTGAGCTCCTGGTGAAATCTAATTAGCCAGCGACAGGTGAGTCTCCTCAACTTGAGTGCTTTTACACACTGCCACTGGGGTCACTTTGGAGTGACACACACACACACACACACACACACATACACACACACATACACAAAACCACTGTGAATCTACTCAACTTTAGCATAGACTTTTGTAACTACACACTGGGGTCACTTTGGAGGGACACAGAGACACATACACACACATTCACATAGACAAAACCAGAGTAAGTCTACCCAACTTTAGAGTACTTTCACTTTGGAGTGACTCTGTGCCAGGCTTTATGAAGTGTCTCATTCGCGAGATGAGATCGAAAGCTAAAAAATGTAAGTGGGGCATAAGTGGGTTTCGACAGGCCTCCTTCAACAATGTTTGTTTGTCTGTTTGCTGTTTATTTGTTTGTGTGTTTGCAATATTGATTGTTTACACACAGCTGAACAGCTTCGTTCCTGATTGCTCGGCTTTAAATGAATTTTCTCTCCTGCCGGTTGGATAGTCTCCAACTATACACCTGTCATGATTTGTCTTCCATTTCCCTGTAATGGGAACCTTGTCGACAAGAAACCCCAACTTGTGTTTGATCAGTGAGACAGAGGCATCATCCTTGCTGTATGACAGTGTTTGATGCAGATACTCATATTTTGTCACCCCCCCCCCCCACACACACACACACACACAAACACACAAACACACACACTCTCTTTCTACTGAACTTATATTACACTCCTGACCTATCATCTCCTGCCAATTTCCTGTTAGCAAGTCATGCTCTTAGTAAGGCTTTTAATTGTGTTGTAGCTTAAATGTTAATCCTCTTTTTGTAAGTCGCTTTGTGTAAAAGCATTTGCTAGATGCATAAATGTAAATGTAAAATGTAATGCAAATCAATCAGAATTCAGGAGGATGAAATATAGGTAAAATCACACTGTCGTCCACGTACTGAATCATCAGGTAACACTTTTGAAGTGCTGACTTATCATTAATGAGTGTGTGAACCCAAAAAAAGAATTCAAAAGTAAAGTTTACCAGGACCGGCAGACATTTTGGTAGACATCGATAAGCCAAACCCCAAATGTGGGCTGACATTCCGGTGGAAAGTTATTAACCTTCAAATTTCAGTCCCGCCTTGAGATTCACCAGGTTAGGCTCTAGACAGCATTAATAACAGTCTTATCAGCTGATGCCAGTAACCCCACGTAGCCCCAGCTCCTTTGATATAGCTGCCAAGCACTAGCCCAGATTAAGGGTTTCTGTATAGGAGAGGAGTGGGGATTCTGACCTCTGAGTATGGGTGGATTATTACCTGTCAGATTGAAAGATTTCACAGTTGTTGAAATGGGTATGAAGAGTGGAATTGTGGAGAAGGAGGAGGAAGAGGAAAAGAAAGGAAAGATGAAGGAGGAGGAGGAGGAGGAATATTTTATCAACAACCAGCAGGTACTCTTTCCCTCTCTCTCTTCCACTTATGGCCTCACACCCCTCTCTGTGCCTTTCCCTCGCCTTTTCTGTCTTTTCATCTTGCTCTCTTTGTCTTTCCCTCTTTCTTTTTGTTTTCTTTCTTTCACCCTTCTTTATTCTCTTTTTTCAAAGTTCATTCTTTTCTTTTTTCTCATCATACCTCTGCTGGTTATTTCTTTCTCTCTTTCCTTCTTCTCTCTCTCACTTAACATCTTCTCTGCATTCCCCTCCCCTCTCTGTTCTTTCCTCTTTCTTTCTGTCCTCCTATATTCCCTCTGCCCCCCACCCCCTCTCATCTGACGCTACTCATTTCTCATCCGAAGCTCTAAGGAGCTGGCCAGCAGCAGTAGGTGGGGCCAAGGCAAGTCATTAATTCATTAATGTCCAGTATTAAAATATCTCCCTGTCTCTGGGTGGTGTAGAGCCCGAGGCATGGCTGAAGATGTTCACCCTCACAGACTGCAACTCTTCACAACTTATCTGTGTGAGGTAGAGCACACACAAGCGCACACACTGCTTTCTTGACCTCTGAAAACACAAGGGTATTTAGTATTAATAAAAAATGTGAGTATCACTAAAATACCACATGATGATAAGTATGTGTGTGTTGTTGCTACTTCCATTGGATAGTGTAGACAGGTAACTAGGCAACAAACCAGTGTCGAGGATGACAAAACTTTGTGAATCTGATATCTTTTTCTGCTTGTGCCTTCCCTCGAGAAAGACTTTCATTGGCTCATTGTTCCATTGAGAAACAAGTGAAGTTGCAGTTGCTTGTAGGTGAAAAAAAATGTCTCTGTGTGTAAATCCCACCTCAAGGTCCATTTTGTGTTTCCGATATAATACACTTCAAGTTCAGTAAACTGCTCCTCATGGTCCTAGAGCTGTCAGGTAAGTGCAAATGTTCAGACATGTGACTGTCACTATAAATTGAAAATAAGAAGTGGTTCAGTGGTACCAGCCAATCAGTATTTTGTGTTGGAATCCCAATAGGGCCCAATATTGCAGCTACACTGAGAGTGGACCTTTTTCTTCCCTAACACACACACACACACACACACACACACACACACACACACACACTCACACAACAGCTTTATTCCCCAACATCACATCAGAATATCTGAGTTTATTCACAAACAACAAATGCTATTGAAGTGTATGTTAGATCTGGGAATTGTTCCATCTTCAAATGGAGGCCCATGGATCTCATTGCGGTACAATGCGATGCCTAAAACTCATTTTCTCTGTCACATATTGAAGTTTTACACAATCATGACAATCATTAACCTGCTCATAACAAAACCATAAATCAAAGAAAAGAGCTTTGTCGTTTCTTGTGAATAGCAGAATTGGACACATCTAGCTGGGCTATTTTTCTCTTTTGTCGCAGTATGATTAGCTGTGTAATTGTCAGCGGGATTTTCTGACCCTCCAGGTTAAATGGCAAATCAAACAGTCTGGTCCTTTTGTAGATAGCACACCTTTCATTCATGCCTTTCCTCAGACTTACCGCAGGCTTAGCACACACACCCTTAGCACCCTTTCTTCTTCGCATTTTCATTTCGCCTTGTTTCTCTCTGATTTTTTTTTTTCGGCCCTGATTCCTTTTCTTCCTCTGCAGAGCTCAGCAGCCTAGTCTATCTCTGTCAACCTGTTATTGAGGTTTTTCAGATGACGTGTTGAGCCACTGTGATGTCTGTCATTTATCCCTTGGTTGGCAAAATGTCAATAGAAGCCTATGATATCAACAGTTGTTTCTATAGTTTATATTATAACATGTTAGACCTTGGTAAAAGTGAAAATTATGAAAGGCTTTCACATATTGTAGCACTCAATAACCTGTCACAATATTACTTCGCTATTTAATGGGGAGACTGAGTGATTATTGTTTGAAGCCACGGTAGACTGGGCGTACGAAATCTCTGCGATCAAAAGATATCATTTTTCCCTAATAAACAGTTTAAATTATCCATGTAGAATCGCAGCATTTATTTTATTTCATTTTTGGGGGAGACACCGCATAATGTTGGTGTTCACCCGGTAGGCTCGTGTTGTGTGTATAGTGATAAGTTATGTTAGTAGTGTTGAGCTAATGCTCATTTATATCACCTAGATGCAACCTGCTAAGCAATCTGTTCAAAACAAGTGTAATAATAACCTTAAAGTTCATCACTGACATGTACTGCAATGTACAAAATGAGTATGGGTCTTTAAGTTCCATGTTATAATTTGTACGTTTGCAAAGTTGTCATATGGTTAATTTAGCATGGTTTTCTCAGGCATCACATTTGCAGCTAATGCTAACATTAGCTGTCAAACAAATCATTTTCCCCAGTGTGATACAAGCATATAAGCATCACCAGCTTGACATAGGCTGCTAATATTCACTATGTTTATTGTTACTTTGTTTGCTTGAAACCTACCCTATGCAGGTCTATGTCTGTCTCTATATGTCTTGTATAAGACTCTTTATCATCGTTATTTCCTTTTCCTCATCTCTGTCTCTCATTTATTCTCATCTGTTTCCACCTCTCTCTCTCTCTCTCTCTTTTGTCCCGCTTTCTCTCCAATCACATCCCAAGCCGCTTCAGTGCTCTCCTCTCTGTCTTTCTCTCTGCCACGATCTGTTCTCATCTTCTCATCTTTCCCCTTTGTCTCTCTGACACCCACCTGTATTCCTCATAAAAGAGAACAGCGCAATAATCAAGGGAACTCGAGGAGGAATAACAAGTGGATGATGTGCATACATTTTGAGTTAATTAACTGGTTGACTACCACCAGCCTACTACACACTGAAAGATTCAGGAGATGCTGAGGGGTAATGCATGCAAATGCAGGGTCCCACTAAGACAGTGGGCCAATCTCATTGTCTGTCCTTACAGACTCACAGACTTAAATGTGCCTTCCCGCTAAGTTCATTAAGGTTTTGGGGGTGTCCTGCTGTCAAATTATTAAGTGTGTGAGGGCTTGGTTGCATCCTTTCTGAGCCCTTGCCTAAACTCGGTATCGCATGTAGACTTTGCGGAGGGGAATTAGCCACAGGTCATAGCATGGTAACATGAAACACAGCGTAGGAATGTCAATAAGCAGTGTCTGCAAACAACTGCCATAAAACAGATAAGAAAAGTGTTTACAATATGACTTTAGTGCTGTTAATTGAACAATTTGTCGAGGTGGTGTCCCAATCATGCAAATATCAAGGTGAGCACGCACAGTCTTGCCGTGAGGGCTCAGGGCTTAGGTTTCAGCAAGGACATTGGGATTCAGCCATAGTGAGAGTGTTTCACTGCGGTTGAGAGAACGGAAAGACCTGAACGTATAGGGATTCATATAAGAATGTTGTGTTTCCTACTGACTATGCACCATATCCTCTTTTCTCCTTCCCCTCGCTCTTTTTTTCAGCTTCTCTCTCTGTCTTTCTCCCTCTCTATCTTCATCTATCTCTATCTTCTTTCTCTGCTTCTTTCTTCTCTGTCCTAGTCTCTCCTGGTGGGTAATGGCTCCCTCCGTTTGCTGTGCAGGCTGCAGCAGACTCGGTGGGGTAATTGATGATTTTATGTAAAGCATGGCAGTGACCCAGTGGCCCATGAACAACAAGGGCACAGTAGAAAGTAGCCTGTGCCTTCTGGTTGGAATGTTTAATGCAGTAGTGTGCCACTGTGCCTCACAGGGACAACTTCTTAGGGAAGGGGTTGTGTGTGAGTGTGTGTGTGTGTGTGTGTGTGTGTGTTTGAGAGAGAGAGAGTGGGGGGGGGGGAGGCAGAGCTAAGTGAGCAGAAAGAGCAGGCTTATCAAATAATAATAAATAAATAAATAATATATTGGTCTTGTATAGCGCTTTCCTCGATACTCAGAGTCGCACATCTATTGCTTGTTACCTTTTGCTGGTTGATATTAATGATGCCTTCCCTTCTCTCTGAAAAGATGTTGCTATGGTAGCACTTTTGTCATGATAAAAGGGCAGACAGAGACATGATGTCATGTCCGCAAGGTGCAACAAAGAAAAGATCCCACCTGTGAGTTTAACAGCTATTTCTACCTTATGGCAGAATAATAAAAGTGAAATTCTTCATTACAAATGTTAATGTATTCAATAGAAAATGAAATCAGACTTTTAAAATGATGCAGTATTCTTGTGAACTCTCACAAGTATAAGGAATTACATATAACACTACATCACATGCACCCTTTATGGAAAGCAAATGTGCTAAATGGTAACTGGAGCAGGATTTATCCAACTATGTCTTTGAAGTGCACTGACACTTCACACAACAACTAATTGCAAAATTAAAATTCATAATTCAGTATTTCTGCCAGCTCATTATATTTTGCCAACATGGTATGACCAGTGCCTTTAATCTGTTTTCAAATGTGAGTTTTCCTCATTTTTGCAAGGGAGGCTTATTGTGTGTCTGTTTCATTTCTCTCAACTATGATAACAAGACCATCTGTTTAATTTTTTTTTACAAAATTTTAAATGTTTTCTTGACTATGATCTAACTGGGAAGTTAGACAGAGTGATACTATCGAGAACAAAGTACAAATTATTTCTGAGGGCTCAGCATGTTTCTGACTGGCATTGATGACTCCTCGTCATTTGCTATTTCTACTTTGTCAGTCATATGTTTGAGGCCTTGGATCACTGATGGCAGACAACAGAGACCATATCTGACCACAACATCCTGCTCATACATCTCACATGCGTACAGTCAAGGTTTTTCCCTTAAAGCATTCCCTTGGAAATTAGAATAAATATTCCATGAGGACACTCCGGAAGATCAATCAGAACTGACTGGAAAAGCGAGAGCTGGTTGGTGACGGTCGTCTCACACCATTGAGGAGGTTTCAGCGATGTGGGACATGGTCGTGCGACAGGGGCCTTGAGCTCTGTCACGTTTGACAAACGACTGAGTAAGCTTTTGGGTGTGTGTGCTGAAAACCCTCCACTGCCCCTCTTGTCAAACGCCCCCACCGTTTTTAGCATTATCACCAGACTTGGCTGCACTTAAAGTAAAGAGACCCATGGATTTTAGCTGAAGGAAAAGCAATTAATGCCAGCATCGATCTGATGGCTTTCCCCCCCTTTTTTGCCAGAGCAAAGATACTATGTAATAACTGAGTATTACTTTGCCACTGTGTGTATCTTTGATATCTGGCCGGTCAATAACCCATTAAAAAGCGGCATTTCCTGTGGCTGTGTGAGTGTGGATTTGTGTGAGTGTGTGGCGCTTGGGGTCTTTACATGTCTGTATGTGAGCGTTTATGTTTTTTATATGTGTGTATGTGTCTTAGGAAAAGGCAAACATATTACATGTATAGACTATACATTTTATACATATTATTTTTATATAAATAAAAGCAGTTTGTGTGCATATGTTTCAATTAGTGTATTGTGTATGCAAATATATCTGTGTATTTGTGTGTTTGTGTATGTGTATGTATAAGTGTGTGTGCATAACATAACAGAGAGAGAGTGTGTATGTGTGAGAGAGAGTGTGTGTATATGCATGTGTGTGTGTGTGTGTATGGTGTATGTGTGTGTGCATGTTTGTGTTGGTCCCTGGGGCATCTCTAAAGAGAGATAAACAGAGGGCGATCTGTCACGCGAGCATCCAGAGGATTGCCTGCGTGCTGCAGAGGAATCAATACGGATTATGGGTGCCTTATCGATGAGCCTTTTTACTGCAAGCAGGCTAATTCATCAACAATGACAATTAAACAAGACCCTCCTCCCTCCAGAGACTGTGTGTCTTTGTGTGTGTGTGTGTGTGTGTGTGTGTGTGTGTGTGTGTGTGTGTGAAAGAGAGAGAGAGAGAGAGAATACTTACTAGAGTTGAAGAGACCATATTGAATAAGGTGATGTGGGGAAATAGCCAGAATTTAATTACTCTTCGGCTTTGTTTGACACCCTGCTCATCTCCCAGATGGCATTTTACATAATGAATTTTCACTTCTGCATTTCTCTCTCTCCGTCTCACCCCCCCCATTTCTTTTTCCATATCTCATTCTCACTCTGTCGTGAAATGCATTCAGACTGTGGTGAAAGTGAGAGTAAACAGACTGTAAATAAAAACTCACAGGTTTAGTATGTGATTGTTTTTATTCATGTGCTGTGTCACACATCATAAACCATGACAGTAGGATAGCTCACAACAGTTCTTGATTGTCCCTTCTACAGTTACATGTCTACAATGTTTTGAAATACTTAAGATTAGAATTGATCACAAACTCAGTCAACACAGCTCACCACAAGTGAATGGTGACATTTTCTTCAAGAAATGAATTTACCCTCAGACTTTCTGAATTATGTTCATATGGAAAGAGATATCAGAGTGACTGTTAACCAGCAGACTGGAATCCAAAGAAACTTGGAAATGGGGAACGTCACAGTGAGGCCAGTTATGAAAGGCCACTGGAAGAAGAGCAAGTCAGTTTTGTGCTCATTATGATTCTTAATCTCTTCACTCTCTTTTAGGAAAAAAAAATGCATTAGTGATTGTCCTATGCAAATAATTAATTAATTAATTTTACATTTCATGTCATATTCACAGGTGCTATGAATACTGAGACAGAATCAAATGAAAAGTCCATGGTGGTATGTGTAGATTGTGATAGAATGCCAAGGGCAGACCATAGTTTAGTATAGGAGAAAAGAAGAAGGCGGTTTTACTTCAGCTCTGTAAAAGAGAAAAAAAATTATTAATTTCTCATTACCATTGGGGTGGTGAGTGTACTCTCTCTCTCTCTCTCTTTCTTTCTGCGTGAATGAGTGACAGCAAAAGGGAGAAGCATGTGAGGAAACCAGAAGAGAGAAAGAGAGAGAGAAATAGAGAAAGCAAGCCAGAGAGAGGAAGAACAAGAGGCAGAGAAAGACTGATATGAACCCAATTAAAGTTGGGAGGATGACAAGCCTCACTGCTAGGACCTAATCAGCCCCCCCCCATCTCTCTCTTCCTTTCTATTCATACCTTTCCACATCTTTTGCTATCCCAGAATCCTTTTCCTTTTCTGTCTCACTCACTACTTTCCTTTTCGAATTCTTCAGCAAGGCACTTAACCCTAAGTTGCTTTAGGGGAGACCGGCCCTGAACAACTGATTGTTGATAAAATTTGCTTTGGATAAAGTGCATAAATATAAATAAATATAAATTAATGAATGAGGCAGAGATAAAGGACACCACAATGCAGGATGCACACCTCGAAGGCCATTACTCTGCTTATGACCAGGTTGCAACTCATGCGTGTAACGAATAGACATGCATAGACATGCACAAACATACTAAAGTGTGCAGCTCGGTTGTGTTCAGTTGCTGTTCCTTTTTTTTTTTCTTACTATAATTACCATTCAGAAGAGCATTGATATGAAACTGCGATTAAACTTTATCACCAGATCGACTTCACTGGTGTGCAGAGTTAACACACCCTGTCAGACAATCAGAAAACAGTATTTCATTTCTCCGGGTGATAAATACAGAGACCGAATTTCTCTAATGGGATCAATAGAGTGTATATACTACACTAACATAACTCTTTTGAAAATCTTCATCGCTGGTTCCTATTCATTGGTTTGCAATCAAATCCACACAAGTTAGTGAGAATTTAGGATATTGATGTGAGTTACAGAAAGAACGGTAACTGTAGGGGGATCTCCATAGTTAAGATATGGCTGGTATGCCACAATGAGTCTCTCAACTCCAGGTCCTTAAACCTCCCAGTGTCAGATTTCAGTTACAGGGAATCAGGGTAGCTTTCAAATGAGATACTGAATGAATGAAAGTGATTTGTTCACAATGGCTGATTCAAGGGGTGACTTGAATGTGCAGAGGTGGTTCCACATTACTTAGAAGTGCATGGTTGTTTGCACACCCTCAGCTTATTCTGCCCTGAGGCTCTAGGCTATCATTGTGCATAAAATGAGAGACAGAGGGTGGGACAGACACAGGAAGAGAGAGAAAGGGAGAGAGAAAGAGAGAGAGAGTGGGAGGGGGAAAATAACACTTGATGAGAATTTATTTGACGCTCGATTTCTTCCGTCCACAGAAGACAATGAGATACATTGGAATTCTAGCGTGGTGATGTAATGGCTTTTGACTTCACATGGTTGAATTTGACTCTGTCTATGTGCCCACAGCTCAAGTGATGGACACGACTCCTAGCAACAGCTGGTCTTGCTGTACAAGTCAGGTAGTGGAGCGCTCCTATTTCTTGGCCTTTGGTTCAGTTAAGATGAAATGTGCGCTCATACAGAACAAAGCACACATTTTTCAGCTGAATTGATGAGACACAGAAAAGTGATCTTTTTTCTTTCAATCTTGGGTGGGCCTGGGTAGGGTTGTGGTGGTCTGAGGACAAGGCAAGGAAAGGCATAAAGCAGTTTTATTTTTACTTGGGACCAAGACGCCAAGATGGTGGAGACAGAGCTGACATTGTGGCTTTATTTTCTTAAGGTGACATGTCAACAAAGAAAGAAAAACAGAGAGTGTTGCCTTGGTAACGCTATCTAAACAGTAATGCTAGTGAACCACCTTTGAATTTGAGAGAGAGAGAGTGAGTGAGAGAGAAATCATCTTAGATGTGCATATATTACATGTTTACTTTCCATATCTTTGTGTTCAACATTGTGTGTAATTGTTTTGCTTTTCCAACACAAAACATTTCATCTTTTAGGTGGACACCTCATGGTCCTAGTCTCACTGAAGTCGCACAGTGTCACTTTTATGTTCATAAACAAAAACAGTAGGAAAATAATATCAAAGTAAGTTGATCCAAACAAATGAAGGCATTTGCGAGACTGAACTGTATTCATGTCTAGCTTTGAGTTTGCCCACAAAAAGAGCACAATGGATGCTACACAGGAAAAGCTAACACAGTGGTCACATCTGCTAGAAATACAAGGAAATCTGAGAAGATGCACAGTGTCAGCACTTCAATTACAGGCCCACTGTGTGTGTGTGTTTGCTTGTGTGTGTGTCATATACCATTGTCATGTTCCAGCACAAGTGAGAAGTTACTCATATTAATTTATGCCCACTATAGGGTGTAGGAATATTGAAGAAAAGGAAAAGAAAGAAACTGCATGAGAGAGTCTATAAGAAATAAAGAAAATCTACAGATAAAGACAAGCAGGGACAAGAGGGTGAAGTAATCTTCAGCTCTGCAGCCAGCCTCTCTCTGCTGGGTTCGACTGGGCTGGGCTGAGCCCTCAGAGGTACTCTTCATTTAGGGGATGACACAGACTGGATAAGCTCACACTTAAAGGCCAGCCCCCCAAAGCCTCCAACTACCCCTGACAGGCCCTTACATATTTAACCAGCCTACTTGCATCAGAATGTATCTCCCATTTTTCTGTCAGAGGGTAAGAACTGAAGATGTTCTTTGTGTGTGTGTGTGTGTGTGTGATTTACTGGCTGAAAAAAAGGTTAGCAAATGCAGATGTCAGAGCTACTCAAGACAAGTTCAAGCATTCAAAGCGGAGTGGATTCACAGCACTTCTGATGAATGATGGTCTTATATATCAATAAAATATCAATATCGGAGCAACACATATGCAACCATGACTTAAATTTTAATTAAGGTGCACAACAAAAAAGGGGCACTAACGTTTTGATGCTTACCGCATCTTCATCAGAGTCACAGGTTCACATCACAGAGTCACATGTTCACATGTTTAAGCATCACAGTCATCACAAATTCTCATTCATTCTCATTCATTTATCCATTTCAATAGATTGTTTACAGTCACAGTAATTGGCCAAAGTGACAAAGAAGAACTAGTGGACGTTTTGTCAGCTTGCATACTCACAGAGGCATCAAAATCATAATGTTTCCGCTAGCATCTGTGGAACTGTGGGATAGCTTCAAAAGCATTTAAAGAATTCAGATGCAAAACCCTCCACTTGCACTAAGTCCACTTGCACTGAATTTACAGAAATATATCTATATAATTTTGATTTTTTATCAGTCCAACTCCAATTGGATTGTTTTGGCTTGATTTATTTTTACATGATAATAACATTTAAATTGCATTTTGATAGACATTACTTGGAAATGATTATAAAAACAACTTAATTTTTCATTTTTCTGAAGATGGACTTAGAGGGTTTTGTATCTGAACTCTTCATTTGTAATGAAGTGCTGTATCCATAGTGATTAGAGACTAGAAAAGAGGATGTTAGACACACTGAGGAAACACAGGGCAGGTTTTCTACACCCTCTTGGGCACCACACTCAAGTACTTTTCAAGGACTTTCCAGGTCTAATTCCCTCAAATTATTTAACCCAACTTTCCGACACAGATCAAGGTTAGCCTAATTAGTGTTACTACACAGAAATGTTATAATGAGAACTAGCAGGCATAGATATCAGCTGAAAAGAGAGAGAGGGTGTTGAATGTGTCTGCAGTGTAGCATTGATGGCAGCTTGATTCGGTCTCTTCCCTTTTCTAACAGAAAATATTTAAGTTCAAGAACTTTCAGTGATGTATTAAATACACTCAAGGCCTTGATTTTTTCCACCCATCTAAACTTTCAAGGAGGGGTGTAAATCCTGATTCAGTCCTATTCACATAGAGGGTCACCCTGTAATATAATATGGTCAAACAAAAAAATAAAAACATCTCTACAATTATTTATGCTTCTTTTTCCACCTAAGCATTTATTTTCCATTGTAAATTTAGCCAAGTACTTTCAGTTCTTAATATAGTATTTTTGTATTGTTTGATCCTTTCGATAAAAAATCGATCAAGAACATATAACCATAATCATAACCATAACCAAGAACATATAACCATAATCATAACCATAACCATAAAAGCTATAAAATCAGGACAAAAAAGATCAAAAGGGGCAATAACCACAATAAAAAGTCACTATTAAAAATCTCCTTGTTGAACTACACATACACAACTAAACATTTCAACTGTCCCAACGAATTTAGTGCCACCCCTTCATTTTGGTTTGAATTTTTCTCTCAGAAACTCTACAGTCTGCCCTGCTAAGTTTACACACTTCCCAACTCTATACATTTTTATTAGGTACTATGCCACTGGCGAAGTCTGCTATAGTTGTATGTCTCTGTTTGCCACTGTTTACCATGTTTACCGTGACCTACCTGTCCTTCAGTATTATAGTGGTCATGATTGTGGAGGCTCAAATGACTGTTTCATGCATTCTTCTTATAGTTGAAAACATTATCCCCATATTGTATAGATAAACACAGTTGTTAAATATGGATCAATAGATCAGAGGCTCAACCGTCTCTTTTTCTGCGCCTCTCAGCATTGTTATAACATGATCTCCTTTACTGTTGCTGCCTTGGCAACCAAGACTTGTTGCCACTTCAGGGATTAATCACCTCATGGTCTCCTCGACCTCGGAGCGTAAAGCTTCTTTCCCCTTCAAAGCCTATGTGTACTCGTCTTTGAAATTATCCATCTGCTTGACAGTTCTGTTCAGACATTCTCAAAGAGCCGTCTCCTCTTCTCTTCTCCTCTAGCAGAGCCTGTGTTAAAGATGCCCTCTGATGCCACTACAAGCAGAAGTATCCAGCCAGGGTTTTAAAGAAAGGCAGAATCTGACCAGATAGCACCTGACTCAAGTCCTTGGCAGATCTGGACCAAACTCAGGCCTGATCCCCCCTTTATCCAGTGACAGAGAGCAACCTCCGTTATGAACAATCTGTCTTTATCAGGGCAGTCATCCAAAGATACCGTCCATATTGGATCAAAAATGGTCTGTGACCTCGCTTACTTTGAACAAATGCCTTCAGCAGCCGCCAGACATTATTTTAAAACACATATAAAGTGAGAAGTCATGTGTTAACAACAGAGGACCTCAAGTGAACTTCTGCCCACACAGCTTGGCTCTCTCTCTAGTCTACATAGTTGTATGAGTCAATGAGACCTTCACAGCAACATCTTGTGCAGGTGTGGGTGTACATTTATGTCAATTTGTGAAGATCTGTCTGGGTAAATAAACTGCTCGACCTGTCAGTGGGCTTTCATCTGACAAATATGTCTAATGCATTATGGTTTGAATCATCCAAAGTTCAAAGCAGTTTTAGACTATCATCGCCTATCTTGGTGACTTTTTGAAAATAGAGCTAGACTGACTGTTCTGTCTGGATGCATTGACAGAGGGAGAGAGAGAGAGAGTGTGTCTGTACATTAATCCTCAGTCTATACATTACACAACACTGCTATTTTAGCTTTTTTAATTTCAAGTTATGTGTGTTTGTGTGTGTGTGATCATGTGTATCTGTGAGTGTGTCTACTGTATATGTGCCATATTAGTTAGTTTCATACTGCTGTTTCAAACTAAAGTTTTATTTATTTAACTTACAGTGTAAATGTCTTGGTGTTGACCCAGTTTAAAGCACCACGACCCCTACTGCATCACTCTCCACTGAGAATTACTATGTCAGTCTCAGTGTTTCAGACGAGGATTATGATCCAAAGTGGCAAGTCCACAAACAACATTATTCAGCATTGTGTGTATGTTTGTGTGTGTGTTTGTGTGTGCGTGTGTGTGTGTGTGTGTGTTGTGTGTGAGAGAGAGAGAGTGAGAGAGAGCATGACAGAGACAGACAGATGTTGAGATTGTGTGAGGACAAACTATTAGAGGGAAGAGAGGGAGAGCAGGGAAGAATAGGGGACAGAGAGAGAGAGATGAGAAAGAGAGAGAGAGAAAGATATGAGAATGAGAGAGAGAGATGAGAAAGAGAGAGAGAGAAAGATATGAGAATGAGAGAGAGAGATGAGAAAGAGAGAGAGAGAGGGAGAGATGAGAGAGAAAGAGTGTGTGTCTATACATCAATCCTTAGTCTATACATTATACATAACACTACCTTTTTATTTCAGGTTATGTGTGTTTGTGTGTGTGATCATGTGTATCTCTGTGTGTGTCTACTGCATATGTGCCATATTAGTTTGTTTCATACTGCTAAGTTTTATTTAACTTACAGTATAAATGTAAATGTGTGTATGTGTGTGTGTTTCAGAATGTTAGTATAGAAACTTTAATATGGTGTGTGACTGTGAAGGTGTTACTTGATAGTGCCTTAAAAAAGGCAGTTATGTGTTAATGTATGTAATTAATGTGTGTGTGTGTGTGTGTGTGTGTGTGTGTGTGTGTGTGTGTGTGTGTGTGTGTGTGTGTATTCATACACAGAAAATAAATAGCCAATAAAAGTTTTGTTTGTGTTTGTTTCATATAGTCTTGGCTGTAAGATACAAAAAACAGTCGATAAAAAAACATACATATTTCTTATGGAAAAAACTTCAATATGTAATGTATAAATATAAATCACAAGCTATAATATACAAGGGGTATACTCTCCTTGTTTTGACGATAAGAGTACAAACTCTGACTTTATAAATTTTGTATGTAGTTCAGATATTGTCATAGTGCTAGAAATGTGGAGTAGAGAAGGAAAATTTCAATATATTCCACTTCAGAGGGACTTTGTAACTTTGTATTCCTTCTGTTAAACATCCTAAAGTCAAATGTGGAAGAGATTCAGGTGGGATCATTGTATTGTTTAAAGAAAATCTAACCAATCACATTTTTCCCTTAAATAAGGGAGATCACATATATGGATCAAGTTAAAAAAAGAGCTCATTCATCTACATCTACCTTTGCACCATCTATATACCCCCGAATTAATCTCCTTACTACTCTGATGAAATCTTCCAAACTTTTCAGTCAGAAAGTATACAAAGTTTCCAAAATCAAAGCAAACTATGTCCTTTGCCAATTCAATTTTGTTGGGAAGAAAATAGTGTAAAAAAATAGCAGACTGAATTAAACAGTATTGAAACTGAAAATTCGCTGTACACATTTCTATTCACAAAATTTACACGACAGATAGAGTATAACTCTAGCAATGGAAAAGTTAACAGAAATTGTGAAAAAGATGACCTTTTACTTCTATCCCCAACTGAAGAAGCATTACAAGAAAGCCTTTCAATTCTTGGGAATTATTCTCAAACTTGGAATCTCAAAATAAATACATCGAAATCCAAGATCTTTCAGAAAAAAAGTATAGTATAAAAAGTATAAATACAGTTTCAGTCTTTGGACTGACTCATTTGGGTTTAACAATCTCATCATCAGGCAACTTTGATTTAGCTATGAAAGACCGAGCTGACAAGGTAGAGAAAACATACTATTCAAAACGAAGATCTCTATATCAATATCACCCTCCAGTCAGACTATGTCTGAAAATTCAATTATCAAGACTATTCTTTTATATGGCAGTGAAATTTGCGGCATCAAATACCAAAATGATTATGATTCATGGAACAAAATTCCAACAGAAATATTCCATCTTGAATTCTGTAAGAACACCTTAGGACTACATAGAAATGCCTCCAACCTAGCCTGCAGGGCAGAATTTGAAAGATTCCCTGTGCTGACTGATCATCATTTGGGCATCCAAATTTTACAACCATCTCATTTCAAACCATGATGGATATCACTACAGTGGCCTCCTACAAAGGAGAAAACATCAAGAGAGAGACCCTGTCACTTACCTGATAGCAAAATACAATTTAAATGCAACGAGCATGATACAGGTAAAACTCAAACTGATTGAAAAAGAAGCAAATGAGGAATTCTACCAATACTGGCTTAAAAAAATTGAACATTCAAACAAACAAAATAATTATGAATTATCACCTTACCTAACAGAAATCAAGGAGTACAAAAAATATCCATGACTAAATATCCAGGACTTCTCTGGACTAAAAAATATCCAGAGAAGCTACTGGGAGCAGAAAAATATATATTTCATTAGCCTCACTTCTCTAGTAGGGGGATAGAGAATATTGCAATCAGGTGAGTCCATTCACCCCTGCTCATATACATTAATAATATACAGATCTGATGAATGTCAGTATTCAAAACAAGGGGGTCCCCTGGACTATGGTCTAGTTACCATATCATATTTCCACTCATCATCCAGACCCTGATGCAAAAAATTGGTTCTATTTTTAATAATAGGGGCATATGAGTGAGAGTCATGAGTGGCCCAATTGGTCATGTTTTTTTTTTATTTTTGTTGTTGATATTTCTTCATATGGGTCACATCTTGGGATTACAGTACACAGCCTAATAAGCTCTTCAGCATACATACAGAGGCAGAACTGAAGTGTTTTGCTAAGCTGATCCTCTGGGTAAATTAAACATGCTTCCAGAAAAAAAATAAACATTTGTAGAGTCTGCCTTCAGCAACTAAAATGGACAACCATTATCAAAGTTTTGGTAATTTGGAATAATGACATGACGTTATGATGTTACAAACACACACACACACACACACACTCACTCTCTCTCCCTCTCTCTCTCTCTTTCTCTCTTTACAATGCACCATTGCCTGAAAAACACAATTAGTAAGATTAGAGAGGATATTCCAAAACCCAGACACAGTTTCATATATTACACACACAGACCGAAAATTCTTTTGGTGATTACTAAACACCATGAAATAAAACTCATGGAAAAGCATGGAATTAGCATTATGGAAGGCATGGAATTAGCATTATGGAATACACGTCTCAAATGGACCTTAAAGCCATATTATCAGACGATAAGGGGTCTGGTGTGCCCCCTCACATAATTTGTGCCATTTTTATTTTTATGTTGGAAGCATGCTCAATGTCAGTAAAGAAGCAGTTCAGTCAGACCCACTCTCATCCAGTAACAATTGCTGGAGTGTTGAGAAGTCTGCCTAATGTGTTTTAATCACAAAACAGGAGTGCTCAAGTCCTCAAGTGTCTAACATGTGTGTGTGTGTGTCTGTGTGTGTCTTGTGTGTGCATGTGATCTGATGCTGGTGTCTCAGCTAATGAGCAGACATGATGTAACCTGGAGTGGATAGAACTCACTGAAGCACTGACATTCCAGTGACCTTCTCCTCCCCGCACACGGGCCAGCAGGAAAACGAGGATGCTACTGCCCACAGCGTGTCATCTCTTTGACACTTACACACTCACGCTAACTTTCAGATACACACACACACACACACACACACACACACAAACATGGTCAGCTCCAGTTTCACATGTCTGTCAGTGTATGTTTGGGCCCTGCCTGGGCTTGCTCAGGTTCTCTGTGTGTGTGTGTGTATGTGTGTGCGTGTGTGTGTTGGTGTGTGTGTGATTGTGAGAGGCTGGGATCAATCAACACGTCACTGGCGTCATCACCAAAAAAGGTTGAGGGTTTCATCAACATGTCACTGTGTGGAGATGGGGAGATGTGGACGTGTGTGAAGGTGAGTCTTTCCATTCATGTGTGTGGGTGATTTTATAAATATTTCTGTATGAAAGTTGCAATTGGTTTAATTGATCATGTGTGTTTCTGCGAGACAAGGAAAGGCATTCAACACAGACACACATACACACACACACACACACACACACACACACACACACACACACTGCTGACAGAGAGAGCTGAGATACATTATTATAGGGTGGGGGTTGAGTCTATTGGGGCTGGTGAGTGTTAATATAATGTGTGTGTGTGTGTGTTGTGTTTGTGTGTGTGTGTGTGTGTGTGTGTGTGTGTGTGTGTCTGAGTGGGTGTAAGAGGTGAGGGGAATGCATCCATAAATGTGCCGATATGTTATCCCTAATAATAGCGTATTGTCTATGGCAGTTTTCTCCTCTTTATAGCTAAATCAATACAAACAGCTGACAGTGCGTTTGCCTCTTGGGGAGTAGTCAACAATCTATGGCCCATACCTTGAAAACAGAGATGGATTGAGAGAGGTAGGGAAAGAAAGAGAGAGAGATGGAAGAAGAGGAAGAGATACTGACAGTAATCTATCTATGGTCCACACCTTAAATGTAGAGAGAGAGGTGTTGACAGTAGTATTCAGCTGAGGGACAGACAAGGTAAACATACTTGTGACATAATTATAGGCTTACAGGTGTATTTTATATTGTATATATGTAGACCCACATGGGACCTGTAATCCACATGTCTATATCGAAACACACACACACACACACACAACATACACACACACAAATTGGAATACATTACTCTGGGTTATCTAGTCCGGAGACAATATCTCACGCAAGATGTGTTCAAATGTATGCAAGTGTTAGCATTAAACAGACTGCCACGGTCACATGGTTTTGTTCTATACAAGTAAATATAGAGACATCAATGTCAACACACATTTTCATTAGACCGAAACACAGAGGTACTGTGCATCACCTATAGAAAATTAACTTGATGTGAAAGATGCTGTTCTTTTATTCCATCTAATGAAACACCTACACACTCTGTCATAGACTGCAAAGTTGCTATTTTGGTTGGTACTGTCAAGAAATGCAGTTTTCTCAGGCACTGTCCTTGGTTGGAACAGTATAGGGCAAACCAAAACTGAAATCACTATGGGAAATGTGCATGATAAGAAAATGTAAATCAATTGTATGGTTAATCACTGTAGGTGTGTTCAAAGCCCACATCTTGGGGTTGATCCTTGGACCACACTTCACCTTTCCACAAGGTTTCCTGGACATCAGGGAGGTATTCCCTAAAAAGAATGTTTCACAGACACAGAGTTAAAGTCTGAACTCGAGGTTGACTGAACCCATGATCACAAAACCCGAGCAGTCGGTTACAAAATTCTGGTTATGAAATTAACTCAGTCAGCACTGTGTTGGTTAACATAGAGTTTTTGGTGAACTTATAAAGACATCATCTTCTGAGAGTCACAACCATAAGTGAAAACATACAATTATTAAACAATTATGTCGCAGACTTTCAGGACTGTCTCTCAGCTC
>PYXC01000495.1:9112500-9140000 GCA_015244755.2 Tenualosa ilisha | reverse complement strand
CAGCACGAAGTGTAACAGTCGTGCTCCCCCTCCTCCTCCTTTCTCTGTTTCACTATGCAAATTCTCTTTCTAACAAACATGCCAGATATTCTTCATTTTCTTCTTCTTCTTCTTCTTGTTATTATGACTAAAACTATTTGCATGCCATTCGTATGAGGCACAGACAGAACTTCAAGGGCACCACAGAACTTTCTTCCATCCGAATTTGTGCTTGAAGTGGAGGAGCAGTGAGATTAAAAAAGAATACGTACATGGCTCTATGACACCTTCTCCAGCACAGGTGATGAAAATGGTGTGGGAAGAAGACGGCAGACTGTCAGATTTTTTTTTCTAGGCTATCTCATCGCTGAATGTCTGGTACACAGTGACTTGGCACAAGCCAAGTTTTACTGGGTTCAGTTTGTTAGTCAGTGTGGACACCATTATCATTATAGTTGTGGCTCCGGGTGTGAATGGACATTTAGATTTCAGCCTGGCTGTCTATGCAGCAGGTTACGTTAGTATGCAATTCAATTAGATTTAAACAGTGCCTTTTACAATAGTATTGTCTCATGGCGCTGAATAGCGAAGAGCACCCAAGAGCAACAGAGGCAAGGAAAAACTCCCTTGTGGTAGTTAGTATAGGTAAAAAAACCTTGAGATCTGCGGCTCACGGGGCCAACCCAACTGCCAGGCTTCAGGCAGGAAAAGTACAGCAGTGGTTATCATGATAGACTACAATTTGTCCATGATATTATTATTATCATAATAATTCCAAAGCATAGCCCTATAGCATTATATGGTAGTCAAGCCATAGGTGGTGATCAAAAGTTATGGCTAAACAGTGTAGTAGCAGCCAAGTCAAGGAGTGATTGATCATGAGGGTTACTGGGCGGGAAACACTGCTGTCAGTCACAAAGGTCTTTTAAAGGTAGATATTCACTAATGCAAATGTAGTTAGATAACTTCCTGAGGTCCCAGTAATCTCCAAAATCTCTGCTTTAGAGAGCAATGACACAAAGAAAGTATATAGATGGGGGTTAGGGAGGTTATTCACAAGTGCTGCAAAACACAAAATCACCCAAACCTATTCATCACTGTTGCCACAATAATAATGATTCAGTTCTTTACAAAGAAGAGTGAAAACAAATCAATGTAGTAAGTAGACACTGGTGGTAAAGCATATCATACTTCCACTTGTGTCACTGGTGCCTTCTACTTCCAATCAGCACACAGAAAGAAAGTAAGTATGCAATTAAGTAAGTAAGTAAGTATGCAAGTAAGTATGTATGCAAGTAAGTAAGTATGCAAATAAGTAATAAATAAGAAACCAGAAATGCATAGAGGGGATTGGGTGTCACACACATTGAACATAATGACAAGGTTTTCTGAGACAATAGCTAAAAAACAAGCGACATGTTCTGTGCAGTGAGTTTTTCTGGAAAAGACCACATCCATATCAGCTCATTCACCATTCACCAAGCATTCACAGTGGTCTGACTATGTAAAACAAACAAATGTGAGCAATTGTGGCTCAGCAGGGTGGAAGAAAGGCCTATTTTTTTTCTTTGATTTTGCATTAGATCAATAGTCTATTATTTTGTCAAATTACAGCTCTGCAGATGTTTCTGTAAAAATGAAAAACTGTAATTTGGCCTTTGGTGACTGGAAACTATGTTCCTGTGATTCACGTGTGTGTGTTTATGTGTGTGTGTGTGTGTGTGTGTGTGTGTGTGAGAGAGAGAGAGAGAGAGAGGCTGAAACAATGTTTGCTGTCCAACTGTCAGAGTGACTGCTGAGCAGAGTTTTAAAATTCAGCTGAGATGTTTGGCACAGGCTCTGAGCTTGATAACAAATAGAGCTGCTCCATTTGCAATGCAGTGGTGAAAGCCTGCGTTTGCAGACGATTAAAAGGGTGCGGGAGATAAAACAACTCAGAATGTGCTGGTGCAGGGCACGGAAATGAAGACCAGACCACTTTCACATGAACAGTGTTTTTATTTTTGAGGGTGGGCTCTTGGTATCTCACCTGCCGAGCGATAATGAAGCTTCAGCATTAATCAGCTCAGCCAATCAGTGTTCAATTGCACTACTCCATCCTGATTCCCCCTGAAGAAAAACATGTTGCTACCACTGAAAGTAAACTTAAGTGAAAGTAAATTTTTTTTTCCCATTTTGTTCTACATGTCAATCTATACAAAAGCATCAGCTAAATACCATATATATCAGCCATCGTCTGCTAACTAGCTAGCTAGCTAACTAGGACCAATGCTAGCTAGTTAGCTAACAACACATCAGACACTGCAGACTCACCTCATAAACCATAGCCCATCAAGTCAGTTCATCCTGTAGACTCATTCTGATCATATTGCAACTTGACTGGGTACATTGCACTACGTCTGGATCTTGTTGTTTACCCTTGCCAAACACCTTATCTTTAGCCTAGCTATGTAGATAGGCATACAAATAGTAGGGCTGTCATCTTGACACCATTTTGGTTTGTGCTTCTGTGTGTTGGCTTTCAGTGACTAAATTGATGCCAGTGATTGGTAGATTACACCTGTGTCTGTCAACAGCTCTACAAAACCAATCAACTTTCTGCACTGAAACTGTGTAAGTAAGAATATTTACAGAGAGGAATTATTTGAGTGGCCCCTATTTCTCTGAACATGAGCTGTTACTGTAACTAAAATGTCAGATAAGGTGGTGAAAGGAATCTGAAATATACTCCGCTTCAAAGCAAGACCTTGAGGCATGCACACACACACACACACACTCACACACCATACACACACACCATACACACATCAATTTGTGGAATTTCATATATTTCAGTAGATTCCTAGTAGTTCATGTAGCCTACTTCTAGCTTTTTAGGCACGTGTGTGTGTGTGTGTGTGTGTATGTGTGTTGTATGACCAAGGTCAAATGGGATGCGATGACAGCCTTCACACATAGTAGGAGGGCAGGAACAAAAACATGAAGACAGAAATACTCTGCACTTTATGTCAGCGTACTTTATGTGTTTTTCCTCTTCCTTTTAAAGAAAGGATAATTTGTCAGTTGCTTTAATTAACTTCACCAAGAAACACTTCAGAGATGGTCAAGTGCTTTAGAGATAATTTACTTTCACACTGACTTACTGAGCATAACCTTCCCAATTGACTAGACTACACTCACACAGTAATCAGAGATATGTGTATAACCTATGTGCTCTCATGAAATGATGCCAGCATGATTCATTTAGGAAGCTCCTATGGCAAATAAACACTTAACCACATATGAATATTTATGTGTGAAAAAATAGGCTACATACACATTTCCTTTCATTGTCTGTTGTTGAGAGAGCTGTTCTGTGAGAACAGGGGTGTTGCAGTAGGTTTCCTCTCTGAATCTTGACTTTGCTGATGCTGTGGTGAGGTGAGGTGGCTTTAGGTGGCGAAGAAGTGAAAGAATGCTGTCAGCCTCTGGTAGCTATTCCTCCACTCTGCTCACCAGGATTGTATGGCTGGCTGAATTAAGTCCCCAGAGGCAGAGCGTGTGTGTGTGTGTGTGTGTGTGTGTGTGTGTGTGTGTGTGTGCGTGTGTTTGTATGTGTGTATCAGAGAAAGTTGTGTGTGTGCAAGAGAAACAGAGAGAAAAAAAGAATACAGAAATAAAAAGAGCGCAGTTTTGTGTGTGTGTGTGTGTGTGTGTGTGTGTGTGTGTGTGTGTGTGTGTGATTGAGAGAGACAGAGAAGAGAGAGAGAGTGAGAGAGAGAGGAACTGAAGGGAAGGAGGGTGGTGTCCCTCTGTGTGTGTATGTCTGTGTGTGTGTGTGTGTGTGTGTGTGTGTGTGTGTGCGTGCGCGCGCGTATGTGTGTGTGATTGAGAGAGAAAGAGAGGAGAGAGAGAGAGGAACTGAAGGGAAGGAGTGTGGTGTCCCTGTGTGTGTGTGTGCGCGTGTGCGTGTGAGTGAGAGAGATGGAGGAGAGAGAGGGGAACTGAAGGGAAGAGGGTGTTGTCCCTGTGTGTGTGTGTATGTATGTATGTATGTGAGTCCTTGTGTATATGAGTGACGGGGAGTGAGAGCAGTGCCTGCGTGTGTGTGCTAGTGTGTCTGTGCCAGAGAGACGGAGACAGGGAGTATCTGGATGCAGTGTGTGTGTGCATGTGTGTGTGTGTGTGTGTGTGTGTGGTGAACTGTCATTTGTCACTTCTGGAGCCTAGTCGACCGTGATGGCCAGAGACATTAATACAGTGGCTATTAATGTTGCCAGATCTCATTCTGATGATGAAACAGCCTGGGCAGCATTCCTCATAGGCATCAGCTTGTTGCCTGCCCATTCATCAGCCTAGTCACCTCTCTTTCATCCCCCCTCCACCTCTCTCTCTCTCTCTCTCTCTGTCTTTTTCTCGATCCCTTTCTTTAGAACCTCCCTCTCTCCCTCTCCTGCATAATATCAGTCCTTTGTGAAGTCTCTCTCTGTCTCTCTCCCTCTTTCACACTGCCTCCTCCCTCTCCCTCTCCCTCTCCCTCTCTGTATTCCTTTGTTTCTGCACAGAGTGTGTCATCTCCTCCAATTCTCCACTCTTCTCAGTGCTTCTAATGCACCACCTAGGCTGCTCATAGCAAGTGTCTGTCTCCTGCCTGCTGCTGATGGAACATGGTTTCCTCACTGTTTCATTATGTGCATTTGATTACTAATCAAATCAGTTAGAGTGGTATTTGGTTGTAGATGTAAAACAATAGCGTCAACAATTGTGCGCAGAACACAGTGATTTTATACGCACACAGGAACATACGGAGACACAGCTGAACACACATATATGTGTGTGCATACACATACTCTCACATGCGCGTGTATACACCCACACACACGCGCACGCACACACCCACACACACACGCGCGCACGAACGCATACGCACCTACACACACATGCGCGCACACACAAATCTAGGCTTTTGATAGTTCCCTGCTGTGACTTGATGGCTTTTAGCTGACCCCTGCTAAGCAGTGACTGGGAAGCTTTTAAAGCTCACCACACTAATTGGCTCTCTGTACATTATCTCTCATGACTTACTGCTATCACGATTAGACTGGAATGCAAGTATCAACTGATCACATTCACATTTGATTATCGTGCTCGTGTAAGATTTTGTGTGAAAGAGAGTCTTTTGTATGTGTGTAGCTCTTTCTCTTTCTCTCTCTGTGTGTGTGTGTGTGTGTGTAAATCTGTTGTTTTTAATGACAACCCCAAACCACCAAGTCTCAGACATAAAACCCAGCTCTCATGTTTAATTTTCTATAATTCCCCATAAAAAACTGAGAAAACTGTAGATGAACATTCCAAACAGCTGCTCTCTCTCTTCTCTTTCTCTCTCTCTCCAGTTTCAATTTATATTTGGAATAGAAATATCTCAGTTGCACTGTGGTAACATAGACAGGGCCATGTCCCACTGATAGCTGGCCCGACATGTGCCCGCCTGCAAATGGATGCCTAATTTCTCTAATTAATCTGATTAGCTGACGGCGTCGTTGGGTGTCCTATTGCTGAGCAGCCGGAAGGCTGAGTTTAGGAGCTCATCATAAAGGCAATTAAAGCTTGAGTGAAACAATCCAGGCAGAGCTCACACTCTCTCAGACACACACAAGCACACGCATACACACACACACACGCTCACACGCATGCACACACCACACACACACACACACACACACACCACACACACACACACACATGCACACACACACACACGCACACCACACGCACGCACGCTCACACGCACGCACACACATACACACACTCACAAACACACACTCACACATATACAGAGAGGGAGAATACAAATATTTATTTTATTGCCTTTCAAAGATATGGGCTAGTTAATGCAAGGCCATTTCTGTTTAGCGCTGATCAGTGTAGAGGGGAATCTGAAAGTGAATCTCAGCCCTGCCAAGGCACCTGTATCACCTACACAGGGTTCTCCATGTCAAGCTCTGTTGTGACAGACTGATAGAAAACGAAGTGGAGGTGATGTTTTTATCAAAACACAACTGACAGACATCACCTCCACAGCAGCACAGCAGGTTTGACATTCAAGCTTAGGTTGAGTGACTGTCAGATGGTGATGCAACCATGGCTCCATCATACTCATCACCTAAAATCATCAGCATCTAGACAATATGGCATGCTTGACCAACCATTACTGTACGAGTGGAAGTACGTAGGTGGCTTTAGAGATGACTGTGATCTGACAAGGCTCTGGATGCCTGTCAATTATGAAATGATGATGCACTGATTGCTTTGTTGTAGTATGCAGTACATACAGGAAGTGCTTTTACTGTACTACGTTCTAGTGAGTAACATTCATGAACATGTGTTTGATACTACAATAACATAAATTGTATTATTTTTTCCGATAACAAGCAAACAAAGACAATTACTTCAATTTACAGTTTATTGTGTGCTTTGTTTTGCTTTCCCTCCACAGCTATTTTGTGTCATCTTTGTGAAAGAAGCTTAGACTCTCTTATGTGTGTGTGCATGTTATGTTGGGAAAGCGTGTGTGTGTGCGTTTGTGTGTGTGTGTGTGTGTGTGTGTGTGTGGGTGTGAAAACAGGTAAACAAATTGGAAATGTAGAAGGGCATGAATCTCTGCAAATGGATAAGTCTATAACAATACAACTATTTTGTAGGAGGTACAAATTTCACTCTCACTTTCTGTTTTTGGCATGAGGACACAGTTACTGTATAACTAAGTGTTTTTTATTGCTAATGTTCAAACAATGTTTGGACCTGTTTCCCTTGCCAGAGAGTTGCGAAACCTCTGTGATACTTTAGATAGAAAAACTTTGTCAAGAAGTAGGCACTACTAGGAAAAAAAGAAAAATTACTTTGGCAGCCTGCTGTGCACCATGGTCAGGCACAAGAAATTTGAAATAAGGGGTGGCTGCAATGATATGGAATGAATTCAACAGATACATAGATAAATACTTTTATTATCCCATAGGACATTCTGGTATCCTTAAGCTTCCACAACATGGTATGCACATGACATGCATACATTATAAAAACACAGAGAGTAAATGCCTTTTAGGGTACTAATTAGTTTGGTGTGAAAGTAGTGTGGAATGTGCAGGACGCTATAGCAACCCTATTCCAAAGTGTCAGTGCAAGTACATTTCAGTGCAGATTCTGTTCCAGGCAGAGAATTAGTAGGGTACATATTATAAAACAGCAATATAAAGAAAACAATGTAGGCAGTTAAGAGAGCAGAGCAAAAGCTTTGTCCAGTCTTTGATGAATAGAAAAGAGTGAAAACTGAACAGAAGCTGTAATAGAATGGGGTGGGGAGGGTCTGTGCAATGGGCTAAGTAATGAGTCCAGAAATAGTCCAGTCCAGTCTTGGCTTGGATAGGGTGATTGTAAAGAAAAGTAAAAAATAGACCAGGTTAGGTCCAGGCATAGGACATGTGGTTACTGTGCAGTGTAGAATCAAGTAGACCAGTCTATCTCACACCTCCTCTTTCTGGCACTGTAGAGCTGAATGACCCATGGAACAAAGGACCTTAGCCTGCCAGTTGAGCATGTCAGGGAAAGGAGTCTGCCACTGAGCAGACTCCTCCGTCTGGAGAGTGTGTTGTGCAGGGGGTGATGGTCATTGTCCAGTATAGATATCAATCTGCTCAGGGTCCTCTTTTCTGTCCTCTATGTCAGTGACTCCAGTTTCATGCTAGCCACAGAGCCAGCTTGCCTTACCAGCCTGTCTAGTCACCCAGCGTCCCTGGTCCTTGTGCTGCCTCCCCAGCACACCACAGCCTTGAAGAGGACACTGGCCATAACAGACTGGTAGAACAAAAGGAGGAGTTTGCTACAGATGTTGAAGGACCCCAGCCTCCTGAAGAAACAGAGTCTGTTCTTCCCCGTCTTGTAGAGCGCGTCAATGTTAGCAGATTGGTCCAGTTTCCAGGTTACCAGGCTCAGGTGCACTCTCATCTGCAATCTCTCCATATTAACCTGAGCAGAAGACATTGACTTTCATTTGTGTGTCTCTGTGTCTTTTCTTCTTTTTTTCTGTCTGAAAAATTAATGGCTAAGTTGCTAAATCTATTTTTAGTCTAGTACATCATGAATACCAACTTTAATACTGTAAGCCTGGGTGCAGGGCTGTAGTCTATGTGATATGCAGCTATATGCCGTATAACCACTTAAAAGGTTCTTGGGTTTGTGTATCAAGTAAAACATAGCCTGCAATAATGACAACACAGTATAAGACAGTGTACCCTCTACTGTCACAGGCAGTATACCCACTATAGCAGTTTAGTCACTCAAGCAAACTAGACTACAGCCCTGCCTGGGTGTTGTTTAGTGTATACTGTAGTGGTCCTGATGAAAAGGTTCTTTTTGAGGGAGGGTGAAAAGTAGACAAATGCCAACATTGCATGAGTGTTTCAGCGTGTGTTGGCCTTTCATCTGGATTTCCACTGCATCTTCACATCCTGAATCCTGAAAGTGAAGCTTCAGACCTAAATGTTGTGCTGCAAATGTGTCCGCTTAGTCATATGAGGGGTGGATAAACACAAAGGCGATTCTCTACCTAGGATATGCACTGTACAGTTCTGGGTGGAAACCACAACAAAATAAAATAAAAAGCGTTACAGCATGACTTTGGTGACTGTATTGCCATCAAACGCCAATTAACAACTTTTTGCTAGCGCCAAAAAGGCTCTGAAAAGTGTATGGATGGCTGTGTGCATTCAGGTAGGTAGGTTCAGACATTTTGCACAAAGTGAAACAACAGTTTTACTTACAACAAAAGTTTTACTAGGCTTGAGCAAATAATTAATATCAAAATCCTTTGACTGACAGGTAAATTATTCAGCAGCACATATTTTTTAATAGAATTAATTTGAAAAAAAAAAAAACAAGCAAACGATTGATTGGAGAAACAGTTGACCTCTGTTACACCACAGTGTTGTATTGAAAAGCAGTCAGTAGAAATTCAATGCAACACACCCACATACAATGCAGCTGTCAGTCACCATAACCTCTTGCAAAAGGCATGTGAATGGCAGGTAAACTATAGGCTACCTATGAAACGAAGCTTGTAACCCCAGACCGAAAACATGCCTTTATTCCCATGATTGACCTTTAAAGTAATGTTCTATTTAATACCATACTTTGTACCTACATCACATATCTTACAACTACAACCCTCTTTTTACTAACTGTCAGGTCAATTACATTGTATACATTTCTGCCAATTTCAATTATATTTTATATACTGTATAATATATATAATGGTATATTGTTTTAATTCAACTCCCGGAGTCTCAGCAGGGCCAGGAACATTCTAAAGGACAATACCCACCCCGGTTTCCATCTCTTCAACCTGTTGCCATCTGGTCCATAATAGCCAGAATAAATAGATTTAGGGACAGTTTCTATCCCAAAGCCGTCACCATACTGAACTCACATGTGCACTGAGGACTGTTATATTTGTATGTGGGTGAGTGTCTGTAGTGTCCCAGACTGGGACTCTGACACATCATCCCCATGTGCATTCCCGTACAGCTGCCTAGCATCCCCCCCCCCCCCCCCCGATCCATATTTGCACTGATTTTTATTTATTTGTTTCATAACCTCCATCCAAAATACTGCCTCAACACACTGTATGCTGCTTGCCAGTTTGTACTCATGTCTGTTGTATCTGTCTTATTGTCTGTCTGGGTACTCAGTGGTTTACATAGGTGTTTTTCTTTTCTTTTATTGCATAGTAGTTTTGTGTAGTAGTTTTTGTATAGGACCTATTTATACTTTGTAGTAGTTTTGCATAAGACATATTTATACTTTGCACTGTATGCACTTTTAAGGAGTTGCTTTAAATCTCATTATACTGTGTATAATGACAATAAAGGATTTCTATTCTATTCTAATCTTTACATTTTTTTCTGTAATTTTCCTTTGTTTTTATTTTTCCTGTGGAGGTTCCATTAATGGTATGTAAAGCATATTGAATTGATTATTAGAATGAGGTAAATCATGTAGAACAGTTTTGCTTATTTCAGTTCCACTTTTTTCCACTGAACTCCTGGACTACAGCATACAACTGTATGCAAAGTATGCAAAGTCTGGTATGTACCATTGCTATATATTTTTGTAGATGTAATACCAAAAATTTGTGTGCACATTTTACTACTGTACTGGTTTTACAGAACATAATCATTATGGAGAAAATTTTATTATTCACACAAAGAAAAAGTCAAATAAAAAATATTGCTTTGAAAACAAAAAATAAGGGTTGAAAGCAAAAGACAAGGTTTTCAAATAGAAACCAATAGAAATCTACCCTTCTGCTCCCGCCCATCACGTTCAGGGGAATTTGCAACCAAAACTTTTTGATTAGTTTTGTTTTCACTACATGTTGATTGCCATTGCTGTGTTGCTGAGTGACAGTGTGTGCTATGGTTAACAACAGCAATAGTTATTTGCGGTGTAAGAAGAGCGTGAACAGTTTTGGCTGGCTGCAGTGCATTTTACTGGGATGCTCAGATGTGTGTTGGTAAAGCACGCTGTGTGAAGAGTTTTGAAAAGGTGGACACTGTATTGAGACAGGTGTGAAAATGATTGGCAAAAATTGTAAATTGAATTGAATTGTTTCAAACGCCTCAGGAACTGAATAAAGCACTTCATCTCCACAGAGGTGATGCTCATGTTAGAAGTGCTTGAGAGAGGCAGACAGAGGATGTTGTAGGAATTAGCCTCTGTATCCACAGACAGGCTGGTATGCTAATGTAACAATCCCCCCCCCCCACCCCAATTTTTTCCTTTACAACCCCCTAACCACCACCACCAACCCCTCCCCTCACCCCCCCAAATCACACACACACACTGTGTCACACACACACACACAAACACACACACACACTGTGTTGGATACCCTTATTATCCCTTGATGGGAATACCTGTTTAATGAGCTCCCATTAAAGCAGGCATCTTCAAAGGATGGGGTGCAGTCTGAGAGAGGGAGAGGAGAGACAGGGTGAGAGAAAGAGAGAGTTAGGGCAGGCTTTGGCTTCAAAGAAGAACTTTACATGTGACAGGCGTTAAGGGGTTCATCCAGAGCATCGGCTGCACAAGGGAGCCAAGGGCTGCTGAAGCAGGAAATATTTCAGCAACATCGTGAACATGGAAGCCTTGTCCACAGGGGCTAACCCCCATTCAGGCATGACTGGAGAATAATAATAACAATAAAAAACCTTGAGCTCAGCTGCTCAGCTCAGATAGCTTCACGTGTGCTAAGCTAATGATTAGGCGATAACACGTCTCTGGAGAGGCTCGTTGCTGTTGTGGACCTCTGTGAGAATTGTAATACTAGCACGTAGCGTTTAATTAAGGCCGTCCATCTTTAACCTTCACCCTCTGCTTGTTGTTAAGGGGAAAAGGATGGGGTTTTTAATGTGGCGACCAGGTGTCTGGAGATGTTAGCGGAGCTGCTTAGCATTCATAACGAGACACAGTGAATGGAAATGTGACTGGAGAGACACTAAATGAGTTGATTCCTGAAGCCTGATTACCAGTGACTCTAGGCTACATCTGGCTCAGACCACACCTGAATATGTCTGCTCACCATGCAATTGAAAAATTAACTTTCTCTATACACTACGAGGTGAAATCTGATTAGCTGTAAGGAAAATGAAGTGAAATCATTTAATACCATGACCAAAACTCTGGAACCGAGCCTAGACATGGGTGTGTGTGCACCGTCTTGCTGCATTCCAGATGTAATCCTCAGGCCTTAAGAGCGTAGCCACACAAAAATATTCTACCATAGATATGTACACCAGATGACCATGGGAGACTTTGTCAGATTAAGTTATATGAGTCACAGTGACAGACACGGTTAAGTGACATAATCAAATTTAAAACTGACTATTGCTGGTAAGATTAAAGCTTAGCCCAGCTGATTTCACAGCATTATGGTCCTAGGCGACTCTCATCCAGTGATAAATACAGAAACTCATAAAGCTGTCACTTGTGATGCTGTTTGAGGAGGCAATCCGCACCATCTCTCCTGCTTCGGCTTCTCCTACCTCAAATGCAGCACATCTCTCTCTCTCTCTCTCTCTCGCTCTCTCTCTTTTCCTTTACATTTGATTTAAAGTTTATCCATGCAGCCTGAGGGGAGTGGTATCCTCTGACAAATGATCATTCAGTGGAGGTTTGGCACGCGTATCCTTCAGCAAATATCTATTTAATTGGACACATAGATGTCTGATCAGCTCCTGGCGCGCTGTCACAGACATGGAGATTAATCCCCACCCAAAAGCTCCCAGTTGTGCTGACTGCCATTTCATTCAAATATGGGACATAATCAAACTGGATTTGTATGTTTGTGTTTGGAGGATGACGGCAAAGTTAAAGAAACCTGAAAAATACATAAAATTCGAGACAAAGGAAAAAGAAAAATCAAAGGTGAAAAAAAGAAAGAGAAAGTATTCCACAGATGTACAGATGAATGAATAACACATAAATCAACACTTCAGTGATACAATATGTAACCCTCGATGTCGATGTTATATATTGTAGTTGGTTACTTTGAACACAATACTTTGAAGAGGCTGTCTTACAAGTATGTAGACTTTGAAGTTTTAAGGTGAGAATGTCTCCCCTGCTTCAACTTTCTTGTGCCTATTTCTTTCACACATTCTCTCTCTCCATCTTTCTTTTCCACCCTATGTCTGTCTTCATCCTCCTCTCTGTCTTTCTTTCCCTTCTCCCTTCTCTTTTTACACAGTGTCTCACCTCAAACAATCCATACAGAGGCTGCTGTTGCCTCCTACATCCTTTGTTTGTGTGTGTGTGTGTGTGTGTGTGTGTGTGTGTGTGTGTGTGTCAGGTTGCCCCAGGAACAAATGTCTCTATTCCTTGTGGGCCACTTACAGGAAGAGGCGTGGAGAGGTAAACAACACTTGTTGTTTGTCATGCACACCGACACGGCCCCCACAGGCCAACACTTACCATAAACTGCCCGGAGTGTGTGGGTGTGTGTAGGTGTAAGTCACAGTGTAGGTGCTTCTATGCTTGTGTGTGTGTGTGTGTGTAACTGTGTTCTCTCTCTCTCTCTCTCTCTCTCTCTCTGTGTCTGTGTGTGTGTGTCTGTGTGTGTGTGTTTGTGTGTGTGAGCATGTGTGTGTGTGTGTGAGTGGCTGTATGGGGGGCAGCAGTTATTAGAGGTCAGGACACAGACCACAAGCCAGTCAGTTGTAGCCCACCCAACACATAACCCCCCACCACCAAACACACGCACACACACACACACACACACACACTCCCCTGTCTCAGAGTACATCCATCATCAGCAGGCTCCTCAGTACCGGGAAGGGAAGGCAAAGCAGGAAACTCAATCTGGGGGGAGACTGGTAAGGCCTCGGGTTGGATCCTGGACCTCGTGAAGTCATTACCAGACTGGCCCGTGAAGGTGAGAGAGGAGTGATAAGCCAGCGGGAAATCAGGAGAGGTGCGCAGACAGGGTGTGTACGGTGGTAATATTTATACACACACACACACACACACACACACACGTTACTACTCTTAACTGCACATAGAAAAATCAGATTATAGATTATATTTTTGCTTAGGGCAAAGCATCCATGAGAACCATTCCCATCTTCACCATCGAGACTGATTACACTCCTACCTCTAGCATGTGCTGTGTTGGCACCAAAAAGATCAGGTCAGAGCATCATCTGTATGGCCACATACCATGAAGAGGATGGTTAAAAAAGCATCTGTTTAGAGGTCAAGGAGACAACTGAACCACATACAGGGGATGCATTTTGAACGCAGCACATATACAGTACACACACACACACACACACACACACACACACACACAGACATACACACATATACAGTATGTGTACTCAACCTATAGACACACACCCACACATACACATACAACACACATTTTAAGAAGGCAGTGATCAGCTCTCCTTGGTGATGTGAGAACATACCTATGATTTTTCAGTGATCAATCACTGGACAATGGCTAAAACTTATAGCTTGTTATGGAATGTAGAATTAGTGTAGTCTTCATGTCATGTCTTAATAATGGTTAGCATGCCACATACAGTATTATTGTGCATTCATGAAGAAATTTGAGCTGAATTCATAACTTTCACATTAAGTAATTTGTTAGCTATAAAGACAGGTATTTGTACAAATGTATTGGAGCAAAAAATAATTATAATAATACTATTTTCTATTCCTTTATGTGTCATTACCCTTTAAATTAGGTCAGTCAGCCAATCAATCAATCAAATCTCTTAAAATGGTCTGGGTGAAGGTCATTCTGATTGGACTTCAAATGGAGGTCTGCAAAAGCTGACTTTGGTCATGGTTGACATATCCTGCCCCTACTGATACTTACGCACCTACAGTAGCACAGACAGGAGAGGAGCAGAGGCATGAAGAATGGAGTGAATCGAGTATAAAGGGCAAAAGGAGAAGCTAGCATGGTAAGGTAACTGGTAGGCATTGCAGAAGAGAGGGAGTTTTTTTTTCGCAACTCGCCTTCATCTCGTTGGTCGGTGGCTTTGATTGGCAGGGGGAATGAGCTGTGGCATCATCTGTAATTGCTTTGCCTGAGACTCTGTCTGCCAGCTCAGGCACACTGGCTCAGAGTTATCAGTGAGACACAGCCCTTCTCTCTTACAGGTTCACAGGCGCGAGCCTTCCTCATAGACATCTACCAGAGTAAAACATCATGTTGTTTAACAGATATTTCTTTGTATCTGTATGAGCACCGTCTACACCAGTAAGCTCAATTTCACCATTTTCACATCATCACCAGTGTTCAGAAATTCTCTGTTGTACCATGTAACCCTGCATTAACCCTGCACATTTTAGGTAAGCACAAAAACAGTTTGCTTTTAATAAAGATTTATAGCACTGTAGTAATGTAAATGCATTGTAATCGATGTTGTGTGCGACCACACACACACACACACACACACACGTGCTCACTCAAATACATTGAAATAACGCATTTCCACACACATCAAATCACACACATTTTCACATACAAGTGATCTTTATGTCATAGTTTGCTCTCTTTGCTGTAAGTTTGGACATGTGGTCTCTCTCTCTCTCTCTCTCTCTCTCTCTCTCTCTCACTCCCCCTCACCCTCTCTGTCTCTCTCTCACACATGCTTGCACTTTCTCATTGCTTTACGTTGTTTGTCTCTATATAATTTCTATGACGACACTAGGTGAGGTCACAAGGTTAGCAGCAGATCCACCAGACCACTCATCCTGCTGTCACAAAGCCCAAGGACCCTACACATGTGTAGGCAGGCTAAAGCGCATGCACGCACACACACACACACCCACACACACACACACACACACACACACACACACACACACACAAGGAAGCAAAGTATTATATCACCGGGAACGCTCTGCTGGCGGTGAAGTTGCTCTAAGGCCAACCCTGAGAGGGTAGACTGAAATGATGCTATAGCCTCTGTTTACCAAGCTAAGCCCTCTCATTCTCCTCTCTTCTGCACTCCCTTCATCAGTCTCTCTATCACTCTAATATACCCTCTCTTAATCCTTTTCTCCATCTCTCTGTCTTTATTTTACATCATCTCTCTTCATGTCTCTTGGCCCCTCTAAATCCCTCTTTCTCTCTCTCCACCCCCCTCCTCCTCACCTTTAACACAATCCCTCTCTTTTTCCCCTCAATCTATCACACTCTTCCCCCTGCGTATCTCCCTCCTTGCCTCCTTCATATCTGCACTGGTAGGTAATGGACACGCTTTTCTCTGCAGCAAGGTGATATGTTTTGATCCATATAATATATACACCTGCAGGTTTATATGGCCATCTTGGGCTCCCCTGTGTGAGACAGAGATATAGATCCACAGAGAGATGGCTGTTCCTCTCTCTCTCTCTCTCTCTCTCAGCACATCAGCCATCGGCATTCAGGCTTGTGCTCCCATAGATGTTCCCTGCATGGACATTTATGGTGCATTCACACAGTCTTTCTCTGAGGCCCTAGTGCCCTATCAATTTTTTATTCTGAAACATGTGAGATTTTCTTTTTTAAAAAAACAGACACTGAATCCCTAAAGGAAAGTAACGTGAAAAAACACCACTCCTACCCCTCATTACGGAACCAGTAAGTCATTACTAAGCGGTGTACAGGAATCTGATCTCAGATCTGCTGTGTCTCTATACAAAAATGTCATCAACCAGCCAGAGCTCAGATGTCAAAAGAGAAACAATCATATTCTGGGGGCACACAGAGAGAGCTTTGCTGTGCCTAAAGACCCACAGAGGGAGATGGTGTGGGGAGATTGGGTGGGCGGAGGGTGGAAGCCTCTGTAGTGAGTCCATTTGATTACGTTTCATTGATGGAGGGGCTGTAGAGCCATCAGCATATCTCTTCTCACTGACGGCCTTGGAGCCTTCACATGGCTTTGCTTGAGCTGTCGCCTATAGATCTGAGTTGGGGCCCCCTCGCTGTTAAATCCATAAACTTCAAAGAGGCCAGGCGTTAGCCAGGCCGTCAGAACCGCCGCATGTGGCCGGTGATAGCCAGTCACCCGTTGTCGGGTCCAGTTATGTTTACCAGGAGATGGGATCGGCCAGCGTTTGATGCCGGGGGCTTTCAGCGATCATATTTCACCGTATCTGAACGTGATCTATCAGCTTAGACGGGGAAGAATCTGAGACAAGAGATGGGGCAGTATAATTCTAAAGAATAGTGATGACATGTTGACCAACATGACGGCAACAGAAATGAAGTTTGCTCATTTTTTGTTCAATTTCTTTGTTACAGTACACCATGGATTATCAATATAATTTCAAGGAATTGTAATTGGAAAACATTATAAGTTTGTAAAACCAATCATTCAGTGCCTCTAATTGCAATCACAATTAAGAAATAAGTCAAACTTTTTCTATATAAAATCCTAATTGGAATCGTTCGAGGTTTTGTACAACAGAAAAAGCCATTTCAAAGACATTATATCAGGGATCGAAATAGAGTTGAACACATAAGCAATGTAGCAAAGCAGAGAATGGTGTCAGATTAAGTTGATCAGGGTATCTTACAGCAATAGCAATGCAGGCTGTATTTGATGCTGCCGCTACAATATCTCATTACCGTCATTATTCCATCATTATAATGTAAGTATGAAGTTGATTTAGTTAATTCTGGGTGCTGATGAATTCTAGTTTAGCACGAGTAGTATTATTTACAGTTTATTACTGAGCCGTTTGTTAAATTGCGCAGACAGGCCTCCCGCAAGTGATTTAAAACCAAGTACACATAAACATGAACAACAACAGAATGTGAAGCAACTGTGTTGATGTTAAGTCAAAAAGTCATACTGTTGTCCAGATACCTAGTTAGCATGCAACTCACCCATAGTCAAAACTGAAAGTATTTCGTGAGAATTACACATGGGATCTTTAAGGATATTCATCACATTAACATGTACCATATTATGATCTACTATCATAATGCATTGAACTGGACCACAGCACACAGTAGCAGTGGAAGAGTTAACATAAACATACACTGTATGGAATTCTGCCCAAGAACACTTAATAGGAAATTGACTTTAGCTGTGGTCTCTCCCATGGAAATGAAATGACGTCTGTCTGAATCATGCAGTCTTATTTCCAAAACTTACCATCAATCAGCGCTTTGAGTTTCTTTTTCGTTCTTTCATTATCACACCTCGTGATAGGATGTGACATTTACTACCTAATTATGTGCAGAATTACTCAGATACTGTGCCATCTGTGGGGGCAAAACAGCTTGTGTGTGTGTGTGTGTGTGTGTGTGTCTGTGTGTGTGCACTTGTACTAGTGTATGTGTGTGTGTATGTGCATGTGTGTCTGTGTGTGTGTGCACGTGTGTGTGTGTGTGTGTGTTTGTGTGTGTGTGTGTGTTGTATCTGTGTCTGTGCCTCTGCACAGTTTGGAGACATGTGAGTTCCATTTGCTCACTTCCAAATGAAATTCAATTTAGCAATGTGAGGACGTGTATGTGCATGTGCGTCTGTGTGTGTGTGTGTGTGTGTGTGCGTATGTGTGTGTGTGTGTGTGTGTGTGTGTGTGTGTGTGCGTATGTGTGTGTGTGTGTGTCTGTGTGTGTGTGTGTGTGTGTGTGTGTGTAGGGGGGGGGAGGGGGGGGCGGGGGGGAGTTAGTAGTAACTGTGAGGACAGCCAGGCAAACTGACAGAAGAGTCACATGCTCTCTGGCACAGCACCAGTCTTCACTAACCAACCTCCCAGCCTCCTCCCACCCTGCTTAGGCCCAGAAAAGCCCGCTGAAATCCCCCAGAGCAGGGACATGCTGGCACAGAAGTGGCACTCGAACACTGCAAGGAAAAGAGAGGAGGAGGAGACGAGACAAGAGGAAAATGAACAAGGGAAGAGCGGAGGAGAAGAAACTTAGGTCTTACTTTTTAGGTTAGGGGGTAGGTTTTGCTGGTAGAGTAGGTTGAGGATGATGATGATGATGATGATGATGATGATGATGATTAGATAATTATTTTAAATCTGGAATTTCCACAAACCATTCGTAAAAATTATCCAAGCACAGCATAGTGGTATCTAATTACAGTAGGGTACGTTGTTACCATAAAATGGGGAGATGAAGAGAAATTAGGAGAGAAAGAAGAGAGAAGAGAGGAGGAGAGAGGAGAGAGGAGAGGAGAGGAGAGAAGAGGAGATGAAAGAAGGGGAGAGGAGAGGGACTAAGAGAAGAGGAGGAGGAGAAAGGAGACTGTAGGCCACAGAGGAGGGGAGATCCATATAACTCACAGAGGCTTGCATTATAATGTATGTGTGTGTATGTGTGTGTGTGTGCGTGTGTGTGTGTGTCTGTGTGTGTGTGTGTGTGTGTGCACGCGCACATGTGAGCATCCCATTCGCTGCTGCTGGGTCATGCTCTCGGTGCATGCACCCCCGATGACTTCACTCGTTTAGCCGATCCGAGTGTGAGTCTGGAGACGCTGATGCCAAGGATACCCAGTGGTGGGGATAGAGGAGCTGCAAACGGTTATAGACGGTACTAGAAAGAGAGTGTAATTTGTGAATAGTTCTTACTGCATTAAGAGTGTATGTGTTCAGATATCTAACCACACATATAAACATTCATCCATACTTACAGATACACTACATCACACATACACACACTTAATCCTACACATACATATGCATCTTTCTATGAGAAAACAACATTGGAATGTACGTCCTCTCTGTCATTTTCATCAGATGCACCACAGTGGCTTCTATCTATTTATAACCAGTGGATAGTCATCCTCCAAAACAATGTATGTGTGTGTTGGTGTGTGGGTGAGTGTAGGAAGACAGTGGTAATTTAGTGCTTTTCGGTCTATCAGGGGAGTCTAAATCTACACACTGTATTAATTCTGGTAGACCACACCGACACAAGTGCAAACACACACACCGACACAAATGCAAACACACCCACTAACACTGATGCAAAGGCACACACGCACACACACACACACACACACACATACACACACGCACACACACACACACACACACATACACATAGACGTACTGAAACAGCAAGGAGAAAGCCCTTTGATGTCATTTTAAATCTGCTGGCAATTTAGTTACAGAGAAAGATGTGTGTGGCAGAGAAAGGAGTCGGAGGGAGAAAGTGAAGGATAAATAATGAGAGAGACAGGGAGAGAGAGAGAGAGAGAGAGAATGAGAGAGAGAGAGAGAGGGAGAAAGAGAGAGCAAATCAAGCATCTGGGAATTGCATCCTGTACTTTTTGGCTATTTGACCATCAATGCATCTTCTCACCCTTAGCTGGCCCCATATCTTCCAACAAGCATCCTACGGTCGGGCCTCACCCGGGCCCTGAGCCGGACCCGGCCCAAGTTTGGCTAAGATCCGTCCCAGACCCGGTGGCACCTCCCCAACTCTCCAATGGAGGCAGGCAGTTTGAGAGATGAGGTGTTGGAGCACTCAGGGGCCTTAATAAGATAAATAAACCCGGCGCAGCTCATCTGAAAGCCAATCTGGGCCTAATGGCACAGCCTTTGTGCTAATTAGAACCAATAGCCCTAAGTGCACAGGCAGAGTGCTTTTTAACACCTCATTGAGCACAATAACGATCAACCAGAGAGCAAAATATAAAACACACACACACACACACACATGCATACCCCCCACACAAATAGACGCAAGATAGGTAGAGACTTATACAGTGCGATGGAAAAGTATCTCTCATGCTCGCTCTCTTGCTTTCTCGCCGTATCTCTATCCATCTCTTTCTCCCTCTTTCTCCCTCTTTCCATCTGTCTCTGCCTCTCTCTCTCTCTCTCTCTCCTCTCTCTCTCTCTCTCTCCTCGCAGCCTTAATGTTGCCTCTCTTTGCCAGTCCATCATTTGTCTAACAGTGGGACAGGAATAGCCGTGGTGTATTGTATTTGCCGGAGCAGCTTCGGCTCCCGGCAGGGCTAATATGAGCCGTAAACATTAACGTCCCTCAACCCCCACCCACCAACCCCATCCCACAGCCCCCTCCACCCAACCCATGGGAGCAGTACACGTACCCACTGCTTACGAGTCACTCAGGAGAAATGGGTGGGATGGATGGTGTGTGTGTGTGTGTGTGTGTGTGTGTGTGTGTGTGTGTGTGTGTGTGGTGTGTCTGTGTGTGTCTGTGTGTGTGTGTCTGTGTGTTGTGTGTGTGTTGTGTGTGTGTGTGTTTGTGTGTGAGAGAGAGAGAGTAGAACTATGCTGGCCAAGCAGAGGGGAGTCACTTTAAGATATACTATCACTCTATCTCTCTCTCTCTCTTCCGCTCTTTATCTCTCTTTCCTACTCAGTGTGTCTTTGCCTCAGATGATTTCTCTTTCCTCTTTTTTTCTCACTAAATCTCATCCACTCCTTTCTCTCCATCACATCCATTTTTGATCTTTTCTCTCTCTCTCTCTCTCTCTCTCTCTCTCTCTCTCTCGCTCTCTACATGTGTGCATGATTTTTATCTTGTGCATACAATTCTTTAACTTTATTCATCTCTGCTTTTCACCCCCTCCTTCTCTCTTTCTCTCTCTCTCTCTCTCTGTCTCTCTGTCTGCTCCATGTGTCATATACCCATGAGTGCATACACATTTCCTTTTTTATCAATTTCTCTCTTTCCCTCCCTCACTTCTCCTTCCTGTCTATCTGCTCATCCATTCTTCCGTCACTCGTTCTCTCTCCCTCTCCCTCTTGCCCTCCTGGCTAAAATGGACTTCTCAGGTGGCTTTTGGCTGGTCATATTTCTTCATTTGTGATCCCAGCCCGTCCCTCCTCCACCTCTCCCTCTCTCTCTCTCTCTCTCCTTCCAATCCATCCATCCTTCCCTCCTCCCCACCCCACTCCCTCTTCATCCCTCCATTTCCATCGCTCTCTCAGTCCCTCTGTCATTCTGCTCCCTGGCGTTGCCATTATCGGCTCTCTAAGTCAGTCGTGATTAGGGGATCAGGTTGCGTTGCCGATGCGCCACTCACAGCGATGCGCTGTGCCGCTCCTGTTTCATATTTCACATTAAAGCTTAATGAGTGAGGAGGAGGAGGAGTGCTGTCACTCACATGGCAAACAGGCGCGGGGATTCATGCTCTGATGCACATAAACACACACTCACACACACATGCAAATAAATGTGCGCACACACCCACACATGCACATACACACAAGCACACATACACACACACATATACACACGCACACATTTAGATAGATCAAGATACACATGCTGTAACCACCAACTCCCACAAAGAGACAGAGATACAAACACATACACACATCACACAAGGGGGTGGGGGGGTGGCAGAGAGAGGAAGAGAAAGAAAAAGAGACACAAATGTTGAGAAGTGTGTTTTGTTTGTATGTGTGTGTGTGTGTGTGTGTGTGTGTTTGTGTGTGCTTGCGCGTGTGCGTTTCATGCATGTTACACTGAAAAAACAAAACCAATAATCACCATTCTTCTGACAGAATTCTTATGATTCTTATGACAAAAGTCTGTTACTGAGCCATTAGGGCCTTACCGCATTGCTGAGCTCTTCAAACAGAAGGATTTTGAGCCTTAGAACTGATGGACTTTCAAGTGTTTTGCCAACAGACACAAGACTTTGAGGACAATTAGGCTTCTTTCCTGAGAACTATCGTGTTCATTTCACACATCTCAAAACAAGCACAGACTCGATATTTACTGCAAATCTTGTTTGTTTGGATTTGATTTGAAGTTTTTTTTTTTTGTTAAAGTGACACGTCTGTTATTTCAACTCTGTTATTTCAGCATTCATCTCATTTCCAGATGAGTCCCTTAGGCTGGAAAGCAACCCTTACAGTAAACATGTCCTTACCTCATCTTTTATATGGCAAAAACATTGTGTGCCTGTCTGCCTGCATGTCTTTGAGTAACACACCAGAGTAATATTGGCTCTTTGCTATGGCACTTTTTTACTTTGTGCTTTTGTGTGTGTGTGTGTGTGTGTGTGTGTGTGTGTGTGTGTGTGTGTTGTGAGATGTCTTGTTTCATCTCCCTTGTTTGGTAAAAACTTTTCCTTTTTGAGAAACACGCCAGAAACATATCTCTTTAGTGTCTTGTATTTTGAAGTAGTTTGGTAATGTATGTGTGTGTGTGTGTGTGTGTGTATGTGTGTGTATGTGTGTGTGTGCTGAGAGAGTGAGTGGGAGATAAGAGAAAGAGCTTCTGTTGGCATGACCCCTCCTGTGTCCACTGCATGCAATAATTGTATTTATGTTTTCGTGTGTGGGTGTGTGGTGTGTGTGTGTGTGTGTGTGTGTGTGTGTGTGTGTGTGCTGCAAATGCATTCATCATGATGATCAGTAAGATCTCCTCAGATTCGCTCCCTCACTCCCTTCAGAAAACTCTACCTTTCTGTTGCACTCTTCCTCCCCAAGAGTCTTCAACGCTTTCATCTCTCTCTCTCTTCTTTCTCTCTTTTTCTTTTATCTCTCTCTCCTTTTTCGGGTTCTCTTTTTCATATGACATCCCACTATCTCCTCTTCTATCTCTCTTTCTCATCCCACCCCTTTCTGTCTCTCCCTCTGTCTTCTTTCTCTCTTCTCCTCCATCATTCAAAATGCACTCAGTGAGATCACAGGCAAATGACACAGAGAGACTTGATAAAAGCTGTAAACGTGCCTTTAATCTGTGTGCAATGTAGAAAACACACACACACACACACACACACACACACACACACACACACACACACACACACACACACACAGACACAAAAAGCACAACATACAATAACTTACACCCACCCAGACACACAAATGCTGTTTGAACATTTTTCTTCAAGTGAATGGAAATGAACTTCTGTTTGTCTGTTTGGATCCTCAACTGATGTTTCATATCCTCTCCTCTCCTCCCTTCTCTTCTCCTTGCTCTCTCTGGACAATTCAACTCTATGTGAAGTTCCTCCTATCTCCCTCTCCGCAGAGGCCCAAAGCAGATCCCCACTCAGATGTCTGTCTGATACACAGACATTCTGATTACCTGACTGATGGATGGCTTTTTTAGGGCAGTGGTTGGGCAGATTGTTAGAATCTGGGGATGATGGGAATTGGGCGGAGACGGGGCTGTTGGGGCATTGTGGATGGGGTTTTGGAGGGTGGGGGTGTGGGGTGCTGAGTAGTTCTAATGCTTCAAAGCCAGACACCAATGCGAGCGTGCGCACACACACACACACACACACACACACACATACACACACTGATACCCTGAGTGCTACCTGCCACTCATCTGTCTCCAAGGTGACAGCTAGATTTTTGTCATTTTATAAAAATAATAACTGTCATGGTCGCTCTTACACAAGCTGACATTTTGCTGAAGTGCTTTCAACCTCCACCTCATAAAGGTGTTATTCACAGTTTTGTGGTAGTCAGAGTCAGTCAGTTTTTTTTCTTCTTCTCAACAAACAGGCTGTAAAGAGAGAGAGAGAGAGAGAGAGAGAGAGAAAGAAAGAAAGAAAGAAAGAGTGGGAGTGCTTTTAAGCAAAGATGAAAAAGACTGGTGAAAGAATGCAGGCCGGTGAGACAAAGAGAGCCAAAGGGAAAGTAAAATTGGAATGTGAGTGAAAAATCTTGGAACTGAAACTCCAAACAGGTAACTGACCTCACAAAATGTCTTTTCTCTGTGTTACGTGCTCCTGTCACAGTTATCAGCACATGAATTCCATAAATAAATGTATGAATCTGAATCTGAAATCTGTTTGTGTAGTGGCGCTTGGCTTTGGGTTGTGTCGAAATAGAGAGGGGATCTATGAAAAACATTTTTTTTGTCTCTCTCACTAGGTGTGATGGGTTTGTTACAGTAGTCTTGAAAGCACACCTGCACCTCTAGGGTTTTGAGCAGAACAGCAAAATGACTCAGTAAAACATAAATCTTTTAAAAACTCTGAAGCAGAAAAGTTGAGGAATGTGACATGAGTGAAGGATAATGAAGTGAACAGATATTGGGACAAAGACAGGTCGAAGAGAACAAAAAAATACAGAAGAGAAAAGAAAAGACAAGAAATAGATATGGACAAAGGGACAGAGGGACAGAGGCTGGGGAAACACAGATCGGCAGAGAAAGATTGAATGGAGAGGCAGAGGGCAGGATGATGTTAAAAGAGTGTGTGTGGGTGTGCGTGTGTTTGCATATGTGCGTGCGTGTGTGTGTGTGTGTGTGTGTGTGTGTGTGTGTGTGTGTGTGTATGTGTGCTGTGCTATGGCATGATGTTCTGTTTAAACCTTCAGGCCTAAAGGAAGAATGTGAATAATTTAAGGACTAAGAGCTCATTTAACAGTGACCTTCTTACAAGAAATTCCTCAATCCAGACAAGACAAGAGAAGGAGAGAGGGAGACAGAAGTTATGTGGGATAGCTGCATAGTATGCTATCTGCTACAATCGGAGGTTACTTGAGGTTACATGAATGAACCATACTGAACTGGACCAAGACACACACACAGATAAATCATGGTTGAAAGACATAGTGGTACACAGACCAAGTGTGAGAAAAAAATGGACAGAATAGGATAAAGAGAGAGAAAGAAAAAAAGACGATAAACAATGATTTAATTTATCTGCAGTGTGCCATGGGCTGGATACAAGGAATGCATTGCAATATTCAGTAAATGTAATGTCATTGTAACATGCAAGAATTAAAAGTCAAAACTCGTTGATCTTAATCTAGTTGTTCAGAGAGTGATATTTTGTGATCTCAGAGTGTCATTTGCTGAACCCACTTCCCCATTGAAAGCTCCCTATTCCTGTCATTTCCTGTCATCTGTCATGAAGGCTAAACCCCCAAGATATTTATATCAAATAATACAGAAAAAATAAATGATTCTTTCTCTCACTGTTCTTCTCTTTAGTCCTTTTCCAGAGGCACACCAAGTCAGCAAGAGATACATTCTCTGTTATGTACCTTGAATGTTATCCTCTTCTGTAAGTCGCTTTGGATAAAAGTGTCTGCTAAATGCATAAATGTGAATGTAAATGTAATGGTGGGATCTTGAGTAAGATTGCTCTGTTAAACCTTCATCACAGGATATGACGATATGTATCCAGCAAGTCTGCTTCCATGGTCATCTCTTTTAAAAGAAATGTACCCCTTTATATGAATCACCAAAAGCAGGAAGCTCTCTGAACATCTCAGGTTCTGATTTCATTTCACCAACGGTGTGTTGCTTTTTGATGAGTCCCCTGTCTTGGGGTGGCAGCACGGCAAGCATCGCTGGCCTCATGAATAGACTAATTATTTTTTTCTCTACAGTTCTAATTGACTCTCACAGTCCCAGAGGAGTTGGGGGTTGAGGGGGGGCATGATGACGTAGGTGAGATGAAAGGTGGAGAAAAAGTGAGGAAGACTGTAATTATTCCAAGCTGCGCTTGTGGGATTTTCCCCGGTGTTGTGCTCAGAGGTCTGCGGTGTGTTGATCAGGTGGTGATGTGGGGATTATGGGGCCTCAAGATTCAGTGTGTCTCACCTCTTCTGGAGACTGGAGGCAAGGAACCTCTCAAACATGATGGTCTGATGCAACACCATGGAAATATGGTTTCTGCAACATGCTTACCCCCATGTCAGTCTTTCTCTCTCTCTCTCTCTCTCTCTCTCTCTCTCTCTCTTTCTATTTTCCTCTCTCAGTCTCTCTTGTTCTTTCTCTTTCCCTGAATTTTCCTAAGATGAGGTTTGATCTCTCTCTCCTCCCTCTCTTTCTCTCTCCTCCCTCTCTCTCTCTCTCTCTCTCTGCCTGTCTCTCTTACACACACACACGTGCACACACCAACACTTTGTCTACCCCAACATCTATCAGTCCTTTTTCTGCCTCTAGCAGCCATCTGTTACTGTAAGTCCCTCTCCAGAAGCCAGCCTTGTTCATCACCAAACTTTCCTCAAGTCAGTGAAGGAAGTTCTGACCCACAGTACTGTATGTACAGTAAATGGTGAAGTCATGGAAACCAAGCAGAGTGCTAATGACAGTGAATCAAACTTCAGCTCCACAAACAATACTCACACTTTGGCATGAAATAAAGCCTGACAATCCCGTCTCTGTCTCGCTTCATCGACATGAACATCAACACCTGCACTGCATTTGTCACCATCAACAGGTGTATGAATCACTGCCTGTCTGAAATGTTTGTTTGTTTGTTTGTTTGTGATTGTGTTTGTCTGTGATGTTCTTCTAATAACTACCTTCGCTAAAGACATTGACAGATGTTATCATTAAATATCTTACAGAGGAGAAAGGCAAATTCTACAACACTGAATATAGACAAGGCTTCCAATACTGAATCCTGTTCCATTTTTAAATAGCTTTGCTACTGTTTTCATGTGTGTTTACATCTCCTGATATTGTTAAATTGTTGCATTACCTTTTAATTGTGTTTATAAGGTTTTTTATGTCTGTGTACATTTTTTATGAGAGACACATCAAATCTTTCTTTTTAATGAATAAAATGTTTGTGTGTTGTATGAAAAGGCTTTTTATCCTTGGCTCATTCTTTCCATGGTGGGTGATACAAAAGGCTCTTTACAGTGGGATCATCGGTGCAAGCACACTCAATGTCCACTCAAGTCCAACTTTTTGACGGCTCTAGGAAGATGCAGGCCTCTCCAGGGCTGAGCTGAGCTCTGCAGCTGACCTTGTCCACAGTGCCCTTGTCCATGGTGCTGAAACCCAGCTACGGGTTGAGTTGCTGAGCTACCAGCCAATTGTGCAATGTTGTTGTATCTCTTAGCGTCCTTGTTAACGCTATACATGTTTGGTTGTTGACAAGCCACTGTGACATGTCCCTTACATTTAGCACAAGGAACTGAACATCGTTTGTGTATGTGTGATAAAGTACAGGCACTCCAGGGTGATTTCAGTGGATAATCCCATTGAAACCCAAACAGGGGAGGCACAAGCCATTTTTATCAAGCAGGGGCCCAGTGGTTTTAGTTGTCAAAGCTATAATTAA
>PYXC01000495.1:9105000-9110000 GCA_015244755.2 Tenualosa ilisha | reverse complement strand
CAGGCAAATAGGCCTGAAGCATAGACAGTAAGTACACTATAAGAAATACACAATGAACTAATTGCATTATTCAATGAAAATTATTGTGTGTTCTAAGTCTGTATTGTCCTTATTCTTAACATTACATTTGGTTTAAGTTGATTTAAATTAAATTATAAACTTTGTGATCGATTATTAGATGTATTATCAATTTATTGGTGAAATGTACACTTAACTAAACCATAGAAGAGGGACATACAATTTTACAAATCTGTGTTTTTCTCTCGTGTGTGTGTGTGTGTGTGTGTGTGTCCACATGTAATGGAGGCCAGCTAGTGATGCTGTGACCCAGATGGAACAAGGTTAAGGGGGGGAGTGTAGCTTATCCTTGCCTAGCTGTGCATATTACAGAACGTTAGTAAACCTCCCTCTCGACATCTCAAGAGCCTCCTAATGAGTTGACTAGTAGCCTGGGCTTTTTGGTCGACTCACGCTCGACTCCCGATCCAAGGCTGCTGAGAAGTTGCAGGTTCAAGCCCTCTGCACTGGATGAAGGAATGAGAGGAAAGTAGAAGAGAGGAGAGAAGGAGGAGGAGGAAAAACAGATGATGTAATCACAGTAACAGTGTGTCTGCCCAGCAGGTGGCCTACTAATTGAATCAGTTGCCTTGCATACAAGTTCACATACATAAACACACACATACACACTTGATCCACCCACTAATGAATAAGAAACTTTGGAAAAATTTTGTCTCCCCACCTCAGACAGAATGTTACCAGTGTTCAACTTGTGCAGACACACACACACACAATGCTGCACATTAGATTGTCTAATTTACTGCTGGCATGTGCAGTTGCAATGGCACAGTTCCTGAGCCATAATATGCCTTCTTGAAAAGTCTGTGTGTGTGTGTGTGTGTGTGTGTGTGTGTGTGTGTGTGTGTGTGTGTGTGTGTGTGTGTCTGTGCTGTGTTTTATTGAGGCAGATTGAGTTTTGTTTCACAGCGGCTTGGTGATGAGAGGCTGAAAGTGGTATAACTGCACTAGGAATCACTGGAGGGGCAGAGAGAGCCTCCGTAGAGGGATATCACCTTTGGGGTGAATCTGCTGAACCCTCTTCAATCAGTGCCTAAAAAGCTGTGCGTACATGTGTTACGGTGTCCGCTCCTGAACTATACAACACAGGCATATGTGCGGAAATCTTCCTCTTTCACCTTTCAGCGTCTACTGATTTAGTTTTTTGCAACTTCTCGGCTTGAGACTACAAGAGCTCCGGTGGTCAGCAGGCTTTAGCCCCTGAGTAAGCTGTCTACGCAAACAGAGGTTGGGGGAGTTATGACCCCTGCAAAAATAAAATCTAACCAATATGTGTAAAAATGTTTACACATGTTGATCATAATTTGGAATGAAAGAGCCAGAGAAGAAAGAGAGTGGCTCATGGTTCATGGTCAGAGGGAGAGACGGCACAGGACACAGACATACACACGCACACACATAGCCTCCCACTCAAAAGTTGAAATTTGTGAATAGGAAACATAGCATATCAACAAGACATGTAGTCTTTTTTAGAGATAGATCACTTCCAAAGCAGACCATCACATCACTTCCACCATGTTTGACAGATGGCATTAAGCACTGTTTTTGCATCTATTCATTTGTAGTGCATCTCACTAATGCTACAACTATTATAAAAAGGGACTTTTTTTAAAAAAACAAAGCCTACTGCTAACAAGGATGCTACGGGACATCCTGTTAGCTCTCCCAGCTCATCCCTTAACCAATGGGGCATGCCACTCCGTCCCCCTATCTCTCCGCAGCCTCTGCTACCAAACCTGTCAAATCGAATGACTGCTTTGATTCTGCATCTCCAAGCACGCATCAGATGAAGTGAAGATTCAGCTCTACGCAAACTCCACCAGGTCATCCCCCACCACTCCATCCGCAGAACAAATCGAGGTCCCGCTCAGCCACATACACAGGGTGCTGACCAGCGCTGCTGACTTGATTTCGCCACCGCCTGCAATGTCGGAATGATTGCTTCATGACCTTCTCCTAGTGACATTGGGAAATTGCAGTGGTCTGCCACTGAAATCGTCCGTGACCTTTCACTCTCTCAAAAGTGTCACACCACGCTGCATGGTCATTGGGGCTCTCTCTGTCTCACAAGCACCTCAATGTCCGTCTCTCACAGACACATACACCTCCCTTTGTGCCCATGTTAATGCTCTATACCTAATTCCCCAGCGTTTCATACTGCTCAGGACATGACAGCTCTGATTCACCCTATTACGTCAAGCACACGCACCCCTCATTGCGAATGCACCACCTCATCTCATGTGCGTGTATTTTGTGTTTGTATGTGACATCCGAGCTTCTCGCGAAAAAGGCCATCGTTGTGCGTAGGGAGGCAGCACAAAGACGAGGGATGATGGATGACCGGAGGGGCTGGTGAGAAAAGCTGGCTCTGTCATTGGGATGAAACTGGAGTCACTGACATCAATATCAGAGAGGAGGACCCTGAGCAGATTCATATCTATACTGAACAATGACCATCACCACTTGCACTCTCCAGACAGAGGAGTATGTTCAGTGGCAGACTCCTGTCCCTGACATGCTCAACTGACAGGTCCTTTGGTCCTTTGTTGCCCACGTGCCATACGCCTCCACAATGCCACACAGAGGAGCGAGACAGACTGGTGAGCTTGATTATACGTCACACTGTGACCCCATGTTTTATGCCCTGACCTCACCTGGTCTACTCTTTACTCTTTACTTTTAAGTACTACTTTAGTACTACTTTTTTTACCTTACCCAAGCCAAGACTGGACTGGACTCCTACTGGCTGTATTAGACTTTCGCACAGACCTCACACACACACACACATACACACACACACGCACACACACACAAACACACACACACACACACACACACCTCATTCTATTACAACATCTTTTCAAGGTGTGGACTAAGCTTTTGCACTGCTCTCTTAACTTCTTATATTAATTAATTATAATATATATATATATAAATATATATATATATATATATTTATATTTTTTATATTGCTGTGTTTTATAATATGTAGCCTACTTATACTCTACCTAGAAGAGAATCTGCACTAGAAATGTACTTGCACTGGCACTTTTGCACAAGGGTTACCATAGCATTCTCCTGCACATTCTACACTACTTCCACATCAAACAACTTAGTACCCTAAATGGCACACTTAATAGGATTTTTCTCAGTAGTTTTATAATGTATGTTGTGTGTATACCATGTTGTGGATGCTTAGGGATACTAGAAATTACAGGATAATAAAAATATCACGCCTTGGCTACCCATTTCATCAAAGGTACGAGAGCACAGTCCAGCGCACCATTCGAGCAGCATTCAGATCTCAAGTCATCGATCTGCCTGCTCTAGACCTTTCTGTCTTACAATCAGAACACAACAGCTTTTTGTATGTTTCCACGTCCAAGCTCTTGGGAGAGCTTTGTCGAAATGCTGTCTGGCGCACTGGCTGGTCAAGGTTATATGCTTGGCATACAAAGCGGCCGGGGCACAGACTCTGGAGGACTTGAGAGCTCATTCGACTAGAAGCGTGGCTGAGCTATAGGCAGTATGGAAAAGCACGTCATAGTTCAAGCTGGTCTGCAGTGGACTGCAGTGCAGTACACTTTCGCCTGCTTTTATAGCCTGGATGTTATGAGCACACCTGTTGCTTACTCTATCCAGCCCTGGACACCATAGCACATGCACGCAGAGCCTTTTAGGCACTGACTGAAGAGAGTTTAGCAGATAGGTACGCCCAAGGGTGATAACGTCTCGTGTTCTCCTTCAGAGAACCGGGGTTATATTCATAACCTAACGATATCTGTGTCACAAAAAAGCACATTCAAAGAAGGGGCAGAAGCTTCACAGAACAACATAGGCAGAGCTCTCTCAAGATGGAACAACAAGGTGTTGTGTTGGTAAACAACAACAAAAAATGACCAGTGGTTAGACTGAGCAGTGTAATGTAGAGCATAATATAATGTGGCATAACGCTTGACTGAATGCTGAAAAATATAAACTGTGGAGTTTATGCCACGTTCTGTGAGTTGTAGTCTACTGTCCACCGAAAGCATATGGTAGAATCCATCAATTCAACTTCATGTCCCACAATGCTTTGAGAACTGGGACTTATCGAAATGTGTTCGTGTTCTCATATTACACTAAGGGGTGATGCTTTGATGTCAGTTGACAATTTTGACCTCTGTGCATTCATACACTACAGCTCAGGGATGTATCCTGCAAAACAAGCCATATGATCAATATGCAGGTCTCCTTGACAGTGACAAGTATTGTATATGCAGACAGGCTTATTTACCACATTGCATATTAATAATACGAACAAAATACAAACAAATTGATCTCTAAAACAATATGTTATTACATAATGTAACAGCCGACTAGGTCCAACTAGGTAGCTTAGCATCATCTGCCCCTTTTCTGTGCGCAGTCAGTATTGTTTGTACATGGGAACTTTATGTATACACCCACCAGAATTGCTTCCAGTCTTTGAAGGATTTCCAAAAGATTTCAAAGTATTTGTGTAAAACGTTTTCTGATTTATTCAGAAAGATATCTGTAATGTTGATTGTAAGCTCTTCTAGTTTATCCCAAAGATAGCCCCTCAGTAACTGTGCTTATCCTGTCGGATTCTATGAAGTTCAAATATGGGTTCTTAGAAGACAGAAGGAAGTTAGCATCATGTTTTGATGTTGCCGTACTGGTGATTGCATGTTTTGAGTCCCTCTTCACTGTTGCATTGTTTATTGACATACCCTAACCACATTTAGGGAAATAGAACCTGGTAAAATGGATGCCCTTCGCATGTTGCTGGGTGAGATTAAGTTGTGGGTGGTTGATGTCTTAATTAGGTGAAGTGACAAAGCTTGTTAAAGAGGGCAAGTGAGAGTACCTCTCCCGCTGCGCGTGCACTCACACAACCAATGTTCACTTGACAGAAATAGCTG
>PYXC01000495.1:9095000-9100000 GCA_015244755.2 Tenualosa ilisha | reverse complement strand
TTATTATTTATTGCAAATATAGCTCTGTGAGCTTTTTTCTGTTAGTTCATTCACTGCATGCTAAAAATCCCCAATGCAGTCATAATTTACATCTACATTTACATTTAGGCATTTAGCAGACGCTTTTATCCAAAGCGACTTACAAAAGAGGATAACATTCAAGCTACAACACAATGAAAGAACTAACAAGGAGTGCATATTGCTAACATAGAATCTGCACTATTTTAAGTTGAAAGTGCAATAGTGTAACGCAGTGTAGAGAAATTAAATTATTAAGTGCATTCTCAAAATTTACGGCAGGAGATATTCTTGGAAGAGCTGGGTCTTCACGAGTTTCAAGTCAGTGTCATTGTAGTCAGAGTAATTGTACTGATTTTGTACGCGGTGGTAACACCTAGATTGAAACTGTATCTGTGTTCCTGACATCTGGGCTTCTTTTGCAATATCATACTGTTTTTCCTTTTTTAGGTTTACTGTCAGGGCCCGTGTTCTGACAGAAATTCTCTAGCAGGTCTGTCTCTCTCTTTCTGTCTGTCTCTCTCCCTGTAATTAACACTAATCTTTTTTTTCTCTTTAACACATACACTCAAATCAGGCATACATGCACAACACAGGTACACACACATACAAACATACTGTACACTCATGAGATATACTCATGTGAACACACACATACACTTATACATACACCCACATGTACACACACACACACTTTCATACTCACACATGCACAGCCAGTTGCCCACCTGTTCTACCGAAGATCCCCCAACTACACTGAACTTCACATTCCTCACACAACAGTGGAGTTTACTCTATCTCTCTCTCTCTCTCTCTCTCACACACACACACACACACACACACACACACACACGCATGCACGTGCACACACACACACACACATATACACATACAAAGGCAGAGAGTGGGGGATTAATCGCACAGCCAGGGCGGCCATGCAGACAGATGAATGGGGACAGAGACACACTGCGACAGGTCATTAGGTAAAGCACAGCGCCATCACTTATATAAATAGGCCACAGCGTAAACAGCCTCTGAAAAGACTCAGACCCTCTTGGATAGAGAGATTTGCATGCAGGAGGTATCTGAGCTGCACAAAACACACCAGAGAGGAGAGGAGAAGAAAAGAACAGAGGATCAAGGAAGAGAGGAGAGGCAAGGAGAAGAGAGGATCAAGAAGGGGAGGAGAGCATGGAGGAGGAGAGGAGTGGAGGAACACAGGAATAGGAAGGAGAGAAGAGGAAAGGAGGATAGAGGGATTTACATTCAGAAAATATCTGAGCAGCAAAAAACACACCAGAGAGGAGGAGAAGAAAGGATGAGGAGGAGAGGAGAGGATTAAGGAAGAGGGGAGAGGATAAGAAGAGTGGAGAATGGGAATAGGAAGGAGAGCAGAGGAAAAGAAAGGAGACCAGTGAAGAGGAACAGAGAAAAGGAGGTATTTGAGAGAAAAGGTAAGGGAGAAAATAGGAGTGGTAGAGAACTGGAAGACATGTTAAGATGGAAGAAAAGAGGAATGGAGTGGTGGTGATGAGAAAAGAAAGAGGGGAGGAGAAGACAGAAACAGGAGGAAGAAAGGGAAAAAAAGACAAGTTAGCAACTTAGTTGGTTAGCAATGGGAAATTACACTACTTAGCAACTATGGTTTGGGGAAACGCAACCCTGATCCCAGCACAAAGAGAGAACACACCTCTTGTCTTCCATGTACATAGCAGGACTAATGGATTAGTCTTTCCTCATCCTCCCCTCTTTACTACCTCTTTCTTTCCAAGTAATCTCTCTCTCTCTGTCTCTCTCTCTCTCCCTCTCTCTCACTTTCTCTCTCTTTCTCATCTCTCCGTCTCTGTCCCTCATTCTTCCCTGCTCTCCTTCACTTCCCTCCATTAGTTTCTCATTACACAATCTCAACATCTGTCTGTCTCTGTCACTCTCTCTCACTCACTCTCTCTCTCTCTCTCTCTCTCTCACACACACACACACACACACACACAAACATACATACAATGCTGAATAATGTTGTTTGTGTACTTGCCACTTTGGATCTTAATCTTCGTCTGAAACACTGAGACTGACATAGTAATTCTCAGTGGAGAGTGATGCAGTAGGGGTTGTGTTGCTTTAAACTGGGTCAACACCAACACTCTCTGCAGACCGATGGAGAAGAAGAAAGAGGGGATTGTAAACACTCACACACGCAAGCACATGCTTCACATGCATGCACACACATACGTGCACATAATCTAATAATTGTATCTTCACACACTCACTCAAACACAGGTATGGTCACAAGCACACACACTTACTTATAGCACTTAACATGCACACACACACACTCATACACATGTAGCAACACGCATTGCACACTTCCATACTTCCAGACAACAAGTTCACACACTCAGGTCAAGTCAAGTGGGTTTTATTGTCATTCAGCTACATACACTGGATATAGTGAGACAAAACAACGTTTCACCATGGAGTCAAGTGGTGCCACATTTAAGATAGAAAGACATTTGAGACAGGCTATATTTTGTGCACTTAGGCTGAATTTAGTGCAAATAGGCTACATTTAGTGCACATACACTATATACATGTAACACATAAGACACATATAAATGTGTTAGACAACAGACAACAAGTTAGAGCCTAAGTAGACTTGTAACACAGCACTGTTCATCAGTGCTCATTCTTACACAGGGACCAACACATGCACGCACACACAGAGAACATGCACTAGCATGCATAACACGTACTTACAGACAACATGTTCACACACTCCCACATACACATGCTTCACGTGCGTGCACACACATACTGGCACACAGCATGTTCACACACTCATACGCAAATGCCTTCACACATATGGATAACACACTTTTACATGCACACATTTTTCTGTACACCCAGCGTGCCCTTGGCGGGTATGCGGCTAAAAACACACAGATATGTGTGATCTCTTACGCACATGCATGTACACATGTGCAGTACAGGGAGACTACAACTACAACTAAGACATCAACAACCCCCCACCTTAACACCAGTGTTGTATAAAGTACCCTAAAGTCCCTCTTGAGTAAAAGTACAGATACCTCACCAAAAAAATTACTTTGGTAGAATATTCAAGTAACCCATTACCATGTTACTTAAATAAAAGTATCTCATATTTCCTGTACTTAAGTAGGAGAAGTAATCTATAATTAAATGTACTTAAGTAATGAAAGTCAAAAGTACAAGTAGGCTAAAAAGTCTGTTTAAAACATGTACAACAATCTTCCCCACACACACACCTCAGTACACAGGAGGGACCCCTCATGGGGGTGGAAACAAAGTGGGTGTGATGTGTCTGATTGGGTCTGGGAACTCAGAGCAGTCATTGTCTCCCCAGTGTGCTGTCATCAAACAGCATCTATGTGGCTCCTTAGAGTTTCATCAGATTGCCCCAGGCTGCAAACCCAGGCTCCCTGCATAAAGGAACACACACACACACACACACACACACACACACACACACACACACATACACACACATTTTCATGTTTAAAACATTTCAGCAGGCATCCTCAATAGTTTGTATATGCCTGTTCTACAGACATGAGCTAAATACTGGGTGGGTGAGAGCGTATGTGTGGTGTGTGTGTATGTGTCTGTGTGTGTGTTTGTGTGTATGTGAGATGTGTGTGTAATCTCCAACTGTTGTGTGAGGAATGTGAAAGCTCAGTGTAGTCAAGAGATCCTGTAGAACAGGTGGGGAACTGTCTGTGTGTGTGAAAGTATGAGAGCATGTGTGTGTGTATGGCTATGTATGTAGGCCTATGTGTATGTACATGTGTCCACACAGGTGTATCTGTGAGTTTACAGTGTGTGTGTGTTACTGTGAGTCTGAGTGAGTGCTTGTGCATCAGGTGTGGAACTGTAAAGGAAACTCACTGACTGAGTCAATCAGGAAGAACAGACCTGATCGAATACCAGTGATGCGGGTCAGGATGAATGTCTGGTTCACAGCAAAACTTGAGATGAGATGAAACAGGAAGTTGTTTCTGGTAAGCAACCGCCAAGGTAAGAAAGTGCTCAAAATTACGAAATCTTGCATGTGAAAAGAACATTTGTGTGTGATCAGGTGAGTGCATCTGTCTTTGCATATAACTGCATTCATCTTTGTGTTTGATATTCGACAGTCGTGAGCAGGGCCACTGACAGCCTTGGCCAGGCACAAAATACTCTGAATGGGACCACCCCCCTGGACACAATACTCTGAATGGGCCCGCCCCCTGGACACAATACTCTGAATGGGCCCGCCCCCTGGACAAAATACTCTGAATGGGCCCGCCCCCTGCACAAAATACTCTGAATGGGCCCGCCCCCTGCACAAAATACTCTGAATGGGCCCGCCCCCTGGACACAATACTCTGAATGGGCCCGCCCCCTGGACACAATACTCTGAATGGGCCCGCCCCCTGGACACAATACTCTGAATGCCCAGAATTTACCCAAATGGCAATTTTCACAATCTAACATGTCCATACGATCTTATTTTCAACAAATAAGGTCAACCAGAGAGCTGTGTTCCACTGATATAGTCAACTTGCTTGTCAGGAAACTAACCGACGCTAAAGTGCTACATGTTAGCAAATGCAGAATGGTTAGCCTGAAACATCAGGATTGCAGGCGAATTTGGCTGTTAATGTACATATTCTTAGCATATTCTTCAGTCAGATATGTGAAACACATTGTTTTGAAGCCATTTAATATAAATTGTTCAGTCGGTGAACAAGTTCTCTCGGTGGGTCTGGTCGTGAGCATGCACGCAAACTAACAATAATGCCAATTAAGACTATGTCATGTCAATACGTAGATAAATAGATAAAAATTCATTTTAGTTTAGGAGAAATAACAGAAAACGGAAGTAAACAAACAGGAACGCATGTACAGTCGACAGATGGAGAGAAAGAGAAAGGATTAGAATAAAGACAAGTACGACATCTATC
>PYXC01000495.1:9085000-9090000 GCA_015244755.2 Tenualosa ilisha | reverse complement strand
CCACATCATGTAGATTGGCTATGAGGTTATATAAGGATATAACAGCAACATAAGACTCAAGGCTAGCTTGCATGTGTGTGTGTGTGTGTGTGTGTGTGTGTGTGTGTGTGCGTGCTTGGGAGTGTGTGTGTGTGTGGGGAGGGTGTGCGTGTGTGTGTGGGGGTGTGTGTGTATGTCTTTACAAAGATAGAAGCAAACCTACAAACTGTGGGCCATTGATCACGGATGATTTTTCCCTGAGGGGCAATCAGCGCGGACAATCCTCCCTGCAGAGAGAAGATGGAGCAGGGTCGTCTCCAAATCAAATAACCAATCCCCTGCTTCACAGAAGGAATGGAGAGGAGCACTCCTGTTCTTTCTCTCTCTCTTTTTTTCTCTTTCTCTCTTTAAATCTCTCTCTTATTCTGTCTCTCTCTCTCTTCCCTCTTCTTCCATCCCTTCACAATGACTGATATTATTTTATTTCATTTCATTTCACCCCCCAACCCCCCAACTTCTTTTTTCTCCCAGCTCCAAACACCAATCAATAGACATCTATCATCCCCAGAACAATGAAATATGATTAATGGTGTTGCTTACACCCCAAACTCAAGATAGATGGGGACATTATCCTCTGGTTGGAGGATGATCTGTCTGTGACAGCAGTGTTACACAACAGTGTGACCCTGTGCTTGGTGATGGTCATACAGATCTATAGCAAACTAGTCAAACTTTCCTGTTGTTTAATGTACTCCTTGCATAATACTGTGTCAAAGAAATCAAAGTTGTTTTCCATATGTTAATAATTGATGTGTTCCCAGAGGTGGGGATTCATCTGAGGAAGACATGATATAGGCATCTGTGATAATAAAAGATGAATTATTTAATATAAAAAAAAAACAACAAAAAAAAAACTGCAAAAGACAATATTCCTCTAAGGAAACCAAAAAGTGAGTGACAGAACTGATGATGCAAGCACAGAAAAAAAAACGGACGGACTAAGTGAGAGAGAGGGAGAGAGATAGGGAAATAAAAGTCATAGAGAGAGTGAAGGGGAGAGAGATGAAAAGCGAAGATGAAGAGAGAAAAAGAGGGAGAACAATTTTAAAAGGACACAAGTGATGTGCTCTCGTTATCTCCACTTGCAGATTGGTTTAACTGTGAGGAGAAAACTGCCTTCAATGGCAGGCAGTGTCTTGGGGTAGGGGGTGAGGTGGGGAGTGTGTATTGAAGGGGGGTGCTGGTGTGGTGGTAGTGGTGGTGTGTGTGTGTGTGTGTGTGTGTGTGTGTGGTGGGCTGTCACTGCTCTGTCTCTACTCAGTCTGTCTCCCTTCATCTTCTCTTATCCGTCCGTCTCATTTGAATGAGGGAAGATAAGGTTCAGGTCAATTCCTGGTGAGGTACCATCCATATATGCAAAGCACTAGAGCTCTCCACTCTTTCCTTTTTCTCCCCTCATCACTCACTCTATCTAGGCTACCACTCTCCCTTTCTCTGTTGCTTTCTTGCCCTCCCAGTTGCTTTATATCTTCCTCTCTTCTTGTCTCTCTCTTCTTTTCTGTCTGTATCTTCCTTTTCTCCTCCTTTTTCTCATCCTCCTCCTCTCCAACCCCCTCCTTTTTGTTACACTATCACTCTCTCAATTCTCTCTCTCTCTCTCTCTCTCTCTCCATCTCTCTCAGTGGGCAAAGGCGAGGGGGACTTCTCTCCTTTGTTCTGCTTGAGCTCTCTCTGCGTTCCCCAGATGGGCTTTGAAATGCCTCCCACTCACGCGTGACAAAGACACGCCGTACCTGTCAGACCCCTGCATCTGGGGGAAGTCAGTCCTGTGTGTGTGTGTGTGTGTGTGTGTGTGTGTGTGTGTGTGTGTGTGTGTGTGTGTGTGTGTGTGTGTGATAGAGAGAGAGAGAAAGAGAGAGAGACAGACAGACAGACAGACTGACAGTGTGTGTACTGTTTGCATAGACCATTCACCTAATAGCAAAACCAATCCTACATCAATATGTCTTTTCACATCAATATCAAAAATAAAACCAATTGCAGTCAGTCACAGTAGCAGTAATGACTGAACTAGAATGAGATTTTAGCATTTTCTGCACTATTCTGACTGACTGCACTGGCTTACACCATGGTAGCTAGACAGCTAGAGGCTTAATTCAAAACTAATCAAATTGCAGTGAAACCTCTGCTTTCAATAATAGACAATAGATAATAATGAGAAATGTTTTGATCCTACTTCTACTACTTGTAATATTTCTTTCCAACACCCATGGGGTATTGTGCACCTCCGTACACAATATAAATATTGTCAGCATCTTGTTATCAGTGCAGTTTTAATGCCCCTGTAATGGTGCATGCTGGATTAATACAAATTTTAAATCCAGTTCCATTGCACAGCCCTAATGACCATGACCAAATGAATGTTTCCAACAAAAAATGTAAACTGGTTTGCTTTACCACATAATGATATAAACAACACTTTATAAGGAATCCAGGAAAATTCTCACCAATTTATGTGGATTTGTTTGCAAATCAAATAATAGGAACCAGCAATGATAATTTTCTAAGAGTTATGTTGACTGATAAGGTAGTAAATGGACTGCATTTATATAGCACTATTCCACTCCTACGAGCACTCAAAGAACTTTACAGTGTATGCCTCACATTCACCTTCACCTTCACACACCGGTGGCCACCAGGAGGAATTTGGGGTTCAGTGTCTTGCTCAAGGACACTTTGCTCAGGTCAGGCAGAGTGAGACTCGAACCTGCAACCCACCAGTTGTTGAACAGCACCTGTGCCACCTGTGCCACCACCACCCAAAGTAATAACACAATTTAATGAGGATCATGTGTAAATTACTTTTGGTTTCGTTCTGCAGCCAGGCAACACAGGCATCTTGCAAGTGTTGTAAATTCACAGAGAGGCCGTAAGGTGGGCAAGCCTTCATCCACCTTGTGATGAGTCATTTGGCCATCAAAGTGACTAAAATACTGTTAAATGAACCTAAACATAGCATCCAATCTTGCCTTGTGTCATTTTATTGGAATACGTCAGAGTACCTGAGGTGTGCAGATATTACTGTTAACAATGTATATCAGAGAGTTAGATCAAGATACGTGTGAATAAACATACAAAACACTACATCAGTGACAAAAAGCAATGAATAGACCCGTAAATAAGATGAGCAGATATTTTAAGCATAACATAAACTGTGCCAAACTGTGGACAGTAATGTGAAATCTGAGCTGACCCTGCGGACACAGCTGGCGGGTCTGGCTGAGATGGAGCAAATGCAGAGACTCATTTAGATTGCTGATTTAAGCCGCTTTCGTAAGCGAATTGCCAAGATTCCCTCCGGCGGTCGGCGAGTCATGGCAAGTGGAGCAACATCCAGAGACATATTCTCTCTTTCTCCATCTCCTTCTCCATGACAGCAGAGAGAGATGGAGAGGTGGTGGCGGGGGAGGGTGAAAGATAAATAAATATGAGGGAGAGAGAGAAAGAAAACAGTAATGTGTGGAGCAGCATTCGGAAACATATTTTTCCTTTCTACCATCCCAATCCTCTCCCATAAACAAGCTGTGCTGCTGGCTTCACAGCTCAATCTTTACACCATAACAAAGAGGCTGAGATATGGAGAGAGAGAGAGAAAGAGAGAGAGCAGGAAGCAGAGAAGGGGAGACAAAACAATAAAGATGAGCAAGAGAAACAGAAAGAAAGGAAGCAAAAGAGATGGAAAAAAGAAAGGATTACAGCGCAGGACTTTGTTTGCACTCATCCTCGGTTTGCATGATGTGCATGATTCTGCTGGCTTTGTCATGCTAAGCTCCGTGACTTACATCCTGGTCCAACTCTGCGGCACGGACCAGGCCCTGATCCGGCTGACAGTCAGCCGTCGCCAGGGACAATGGGTGGGCAACAAGACCCTCCAGTCCCTAATGCTGCTTGATTTACTCTGGGCTTCAGGGGCCCCAGCGCTGACGGGAGAGATGAACGGAGAAATGAATAAGGGTTAGGAAGAAGAGCACAAGGGAATGAGGGAGTGAGAGAGAAACATGAGATTGATAGAAAGAGAGCGAGAGAGAAAGAGAGATTCTGGAAACAAAAATTAAAATCAGTAGAAGGTTCTGCCTACAGAGCAAAGGAACTGAGAGACAGACTGGATGACAGAGGTAGAGGAGGAAGACATTCTGGGGACTGTGCATAAGATGGATATAAAGACACACACACACACACACACACACACACACACACCACACACACACACAAACACAGGCAGAGTCACACACACACACAAACACACACAGGCAGAGTCACACACACACACACGAATACATAGACACACACAGACTCTCTTTCTCTCTCTTTCTCTCACAGACATACAGACACACGCAGATTCACACACATACACTCGCACACTCAAACACACAAACAAATGCACATACGCACACTCACACATTGTGAACATAGTGCACAGAAGCATGTCATTGCTGCCTAGGCCCACACTCTCTGTCACACACACACACTCACACACACAACACACACACACACACACACACACACACACACACACACACACACACACAGTGAATAGTGATGCACTCCATTGCTTTTCCTTCTTTGCCTTCATATAAATCAGCACCTGTACCTGTCTCTGTAGTTCTCTCTGCAGGAACATTGTGTCATTGTGCCTCTTCATCCCTCCTATAATGTAAACACAGATTTCCTCAGCAAAAGAAGATTCAGAATGTATTCATCACTTGTCACAAAGTGTGAGGATGTGAGTGTGTGTGTGTGTGTGTGTGTGTGTTTGGGGGAGGGGGGAAGGGGGGGGCAGAGAGAGAGAGGGAAAGAGAAAGAGTGTGTGAGTGTGAGTGTGGGGGGGGCAGAGAGAGAGAGAGGGAGAGAGAGAGAGAGAGTGTGTGTGTGTGTGTGTGTGTGTAAGTATTGTGAATAAGTTTGGGATCATACTGTACACAAATCAAAAGGCATTTCATTGTGCTATGCGTTCACAGTGG
>PYXC01000495.1:9027500-9080000 GCA_015244755.2 Tenualosa ilisha | reverse complement strand
ACTCAAGGAACAGACACCTATGCACACATACATTTATACACACACGCACACACATTTTTTTTTTTTTACGTTTCAGCAACATTGGTATCTATAAGTGCTGTAGTATACACCACAGGGCACACACACTTCCCACTGTGCACAACTGTGCCATTTGTGTGTGTGTATGTGAGTGTGTGTCTGCATGTGTGTGTGAGAGAGAGAGAGAGAAAGAGAGAGTCTGTGTGCGTGTGTGTGTGTGTGTGTGTGTGTGTGATAGAGAGTGTGTCTGTGCGTGCGTGGTGCTTGCACGTGCGTGTGTGTATGCACTCTGCTTCCCACAGTTACCTCCCTCATGTGGTGCCATTCTCATTGCCTCCACGACTAGGAACCCTGTAATGCCATTAAACCACCATCACCAATCTCTGCTCCTAGAACAGCCTTGCACAGAAGCGCATACGCTCTCTAACACAGGGGGTGGGATCCTCACCAAGATAATCTCATCCCAGAAGCTCATTTCTTTAGTGCTTATGCCGCAACAGTGTGATGAATACCCAAAGAACTGCTGATTCCGTCTCAGCCCCGGGTCTTATGCGTTTCCAAACCACAGAATCCACATCAGATGAGGGTGTTACTTTAAGGCCGGAAGCTGTGCACATTATGTAACCATGGAGATTATGTCGGGAATCTTGACCATAAAATAAAGGAAGTGGAGTAGATTGAACGTACTGCAAAACTCTTCTTTTATTTTGAGTGTAGCCAACATATTGAAGAACATGATGTTCCTCTGTCAAGGAAATATGGGAGATACTGTATGAGTGACAGGTTAAGAAATATTAGGTGGTTTGTCACTGCAGTTGGCAGACATTATGTGGCTTCTGAATTTATTTCACAGGACACTGAAGACTGACAAGATATAAGTGGGTGAGGCAGTTGCATTGTGGGACTGGGAAACGACCTTGGGTCAGAATCGAACCCAGGTTGCCCCATGCACAACAAATTAAAGAATAAACTCTGTCCCAGCCGGTATTTATCTATGAAATGGATCAAGCTGAAGTCTTGAGAAATTACCTTACTTATTGCACAGGTCGGAGGCAAAAAGCAGCCTGAGGTAAAGGTGGTGTGTACGAGACCACATATAGTTTTAAATACAAGGTATATATGATTGTAAGAGACCATATATAGTGGTAAATACAAGGCAAATATTATTGTACGAGACCACAAGCTGTTTCACTTTGCTAATGGTATTGTCAAAACAACACTATACAATAAAAGACAAGCAGTGCCAGGGCTTCCATATGCTCCTCACCTACAAAAGTGAGTATAATAAGTTAACTAAGGTAATAATGATTCCAACTCATAGCTGTGACAAAGGCAGTGTTTCAGTTCTGAAGCTGAGTTGACATAGTGTTGTGTCAGACTTTCTTAAGGAACAATGTTGTTCCATTAACTCAAAAATGAAATCAGTGCTGGACAAAGTATTATAAAAGGCTCTTCATAATACACTTAAAAACATAATACACTTAAAATAAAGTCTTACTAAATTCAATTCCATTTCACCGATTACTACAGGTTGCAATGCCATCACAGCAGAATTGGTGTGTCTTGTGTGCATGTGTGAATTATTCCTTACAGGGGCAGCCATGGCCTACTGGTTAGGGCTTCGGGCTTGTAACCGAAAGGTTGCCGGTTTGATTCCTAATGCTTCACTGCTCCCTGAGCTCTACTATAGCAGACAGCCAACTGGGTTGGAGTGTACCTCACTTCCCTGTGTGTGTTCATTTTCAATTCACCATTGGGTTAAATGCAGAGACCGAATTTCCCCTAACGGGAAAAGAGTACGGATTATTGTTATTATTATTATTACAAAACACATTTAGGCATGTGTAAGATAAATAAGCTCTGTCTCCTGGCTACTTTATTTCTTCTCCATTCTCTCCATGTTTTCTCTCCATTTTCATTCAGTACATTTTATCTCACTTTGGGAAACAAAGTGTGAGTGCGTGAAATGAACATTTAGCAGTTGCTCACATCTGTGAAAACTTACTGTTTATAGAGCTTTAAAGTTATGTGTGTATGTGTGTGTGTGTGTGTGTGGGAGAGAGAGAGAGAGAGAGAGAGAGAGAGAGAGAGTTTCTGTCTCTCTCTTTCTTAGTTTCTTTCTCTCTCTCTCTCTCTTACTTACTGTGTGTGCATGTGCGCGCGCTCGCGCGCGCGCGTGTGTGTGTGTTCGGTGTGTGTGTGTGTGTATAACTATATGCCTCTTCACAGAAAAGCAAGTTATTCTGTTGCCTTCTGACATTTCTGTTGTCTTCCTCTATGACGTTACTTGGTGTAACCTCTTATGGCTCTTAATGCATCTTGCACTGTGTGTGTGTGTGTGTGTGTGTGTGTGTGTGGTGTGTGTGTGTGTGTGTGTGTGTGTGTTTGTATGTGCACATGTGTGGGTGGATAGCTGGGTGTCAATCATCCATCTCCTCTGTGCAGAACAAAAGCCTTACGCTGCTACTGATGTCCATTGGCACTCACCAGCGAAACACAGTTAGGTCCATTAAGAGCGGCAACTAAAAGGAGCAGTGGGTGCTTTACCTAAACACTCTTTCCTTTCCTTTCCTCTCCATATTCCACTTCTCTTCTGTCTACTCTCTACTCACCCCACACCCCTCCTCTCCATTCCTCTCTTGACATCTCATCTCCTCTCCTCCACTCTCCACTCATCTCTGTATTGCTTTTCTCTTCTCTTCTCTCCTCTCCTTTCCTCTCCTCTCAGAGACTGTGTGCTATCTACACTGTATGCTGATCCTAGAGGTAGGGTCACCCAAGACACAAGGGCACTTACATGTCTTATTTATTTCACTATTTTATGTTGTCTGTTTCTCATAACACTTTAATATTTTCATGTTCTTTCATGAGAGTAATACAGTTATTCCTGTCCCAGACTATATCTTAAAGGAATATTTGTGTGTGTGTGTGTGTGTGTGTGTGTGTGTGTGTGTGTGTGTGCGTGCGTGTGTGTGTGTGTGTGCGCGTGTGTTTGTGTGTTTGACTCACCCCTGTTTTGTCTGTAGTGTGTGGTATTAGTGCTTCAGACTCAGAATGAGATAAATGGCAGGGAAAGATGAAGAGCATCCTTTCTCTCTCTCTCTCTCTCACACACACACACACCAATGACATCTCTACTAAAGGATGCACCACTGTTGAAGTAAGTACATGACTCAAATGATTAAAAACTCATCCTCTGAAAACACACACACACACACAAACACACACACAAACACACACAGAGTGCCCGTGATCCCTGAAGCCTGTAACTCATTGCTAGAACCCACTTATTAAGTGGGACACTAATGATGGGGTGAATTCAATTATGTGAAGGCTAATGTTTCAGTGGAGCTCCCCTCACTCGGCTTACTCAAGAGTTTAATTACCAGCCAGAATGGATGTGTTGAACATGGGGTCAACAAATTGTGTTTTTACTGCACATGCACGTGTGTGTGTATGTGTGTGTGTGTGTGAGAGAGAGCGAGAGACAATTTAAATTTTACATAAATCTTTATTACAAAAATATGTATTACTTATCTTTAAATATATTATCTTTAAAATCACAACCAACCCAGGAGGGGGGATAAATTAAAATAAATAAAAAATATAAATATCATAATAAACAATGTGCAAGGGCTAGTTCCCCATCAATCACTGAGCACAAAGCTCCATTGTAGCAGCAAACACATTCAAAAGCAACATTATTAATGGACTTATAGAAATTAAACTTCATTTTTATTTTTGCTTTTATTAGTCTAACCAGAACAGCCACAATATTGTAATCACAGTCCTGCTCTATTTTTATTTTTCCTAGTAATGTAAACAGACATTTTAGCATTGCCAAAAACGTTGATCAATTGTGCTTCTGAACTCTTCTTCTTACAATATTTAAAACCAAGTATAAACATTTGATTTTTCAAAAATTATTTGCCAAATCCTTGAACGAGTCCCTCCAAACAATCAAAAAGAGAACACAACTACAAACAATACAAAAAAGCATGAAAAACTGTTTCCTTCTGCAAACAAAAGGGACAGTCTGCACTTACTCCTGGATTCAAAACAGTTATAAAAGAATTGGTTGCCACAATACCACAAAACCCTCCATTGCAAAACTTTTGGTTAATGGCGACTTGTATAAGGCTCCCCATTCTGGTTTAATATAATCATCCATCATTAAAGCATTACACCAAGGTGTATCTGTTCTTGAAATTAACCATTTGTTCAATATTTTAACACATATTTCATACATAGCTTTACCACCAGCTGCAATCACACCCATTACAATTTGGTCTGAGGACAATAAAAAGAAGCTTTCACGTTCATCTATTTGAGCAAACAGACACAACCCTGGAAAAGGATCGCTTGAATCTGGACTTTACCCATTCCCATGTCCTTGAAGCAAACTACTTTCTCTTGATGTCAAAACAGACTTTAGGCACCCTAAAATCTGCCTGATAATATGCACAGACTTCAACACTATTTGAGCTGCTACGCCTTCAACCCTTTTTAACTCAACACCACAAACATCCACTAAATGCATTAATGTAGTTACTTTTGCTTGACAAAGTCTTTCGTTAAAAGCAACTGAACCATTAGTTATGTCAAGTCTTGCCCCATTAAGGATAGGCTCACATAAAAGCCAGTGTAAGGATGTTTAGGATGGAGCACAGCACATTTTTTGGACCTTACACAAAACTCCAAACTTTAAACAATCCTCGATAAAAAACAGAAACTCTATTTGTATTCAATGTGGTGGGATTCATTAAAATCAAAGCTTGTGTAGGATTTCACAGGCCACTCCACTGAGTTAGGTTCTCAGGTCCATTGAGGAATGGCTGGATAAAGTGCAGTCGAAAAGTCACTCCCCTATTGGACAGATGGATGACTCCTTGTCCACCTTCATTTTTAGGGAGATACAGCACACTCTGAGGAATCCAATGTAATCGATGCCAACCAAGAGTGCCTGAACTTTGGACAGGAGGTTTGGTGGTGGATCTAAAAACATTAGCTTGTGCCACAGAAAGGAAGACACCAAATTATTTATAATTAAACTTAATCCCTTATAAGATATCTGTAGCACCAACCATGGGCTTTTATCTTTTCAATAGCACCATACCAGTTTTTCTGTAACATACTACAGCCACCTGAAAAGACACCAAGATATCTGAACCCTCCTTCTTTCCAGATATGTTTTGGTAATTTACCCACCCAGTCACCTATTAAGGACTCACTTTTATTCCAATTCCAGAAATCTCAGCCCTCAATCTTTGTAACAGGGGTTCAATTGATAAAGCATACAACATTTCTGATAAGGAGCAACCTTGTTGTATACCTCTATTCATCTTAAAAGGTGCACACAAGGTGCCACCATTAATCTTAGGTAAACTCTCAGTGTCACAATATCCAATGGAGAAGGCCTAACTTTTGCCTAAGCTTATCACAAACTTCTAAAGTATCAAATCACAAATGAAAAAAAATATATAAAAAATATATTTACCTGGAACACAGTACGTTTGATCAGTATGAATAATTTCCCTAATGACTTTACTCAATCTTGCAGCAAGAATTTTGGAAAAGATACATCTGTCTATGCACAGTATGGACAAGGGGCGCCACTGCTTTAGGTCTGTCAGGTCACCCTTCTTGAGCACTAGGGTCAGGACTGCCCTTCGGTAATTCTGAGGGAGCTTCTCCACTGCCACACTGGCATTCAAGATTTCTTGAAGGTCCTGCTCTATGACTGACTAAAACATCTTATAGACTTCAGCTGACAAACCATCAATTCCAGGTGTTCGCCCATTGCTAAAAAAAAAAAAATGTAGGATATAATTATGAAATTTCTTCTCCAACATCATCAACAGGAATATGAACAATTATTGTGTACTATTTACAACAGCTGAGAACTAACTAACTAATCCCTCAGCAAAATTGACACAGAATTTCTCTCATTTAAGAAATGCAATAAGTTTGTCACTTTCTTCAAGGGTGAAATTAATGAAATATCACATCTCAGCTGCAAGTAACTCAAAATCTACAATCACCTGCGACACAGAAAAACACAATGTCAGAATTTAGCCTGACTGACTATGCAGCTCTTCACAACAAAACATTTTGCTGATAAAACCTGTTGTTAGAAGTGTGGTGAAGCAGCCTTGAGCTACTATGCAGTTCAGCAATGGAACCAACTCCAAGAGGACATAAAAAGGCTCCTGCTGGAAGTTTCAAATCTAGACTGAAATCTAAGTTGTTCTCAGATGTTTTTTTCTAACTGCTATATCTTAAAAAAAAACTTTAATCATTTATTACTTTACTTTTACTTCATTTTGTGACTTTATTTCTACTATTTTTCATCATCCATCAAATGTTTTAGGTAACTTTTACTTCATTTTATTATCATCCATGTTTTAATTTTAATCAATCACTTTTTATTCATTTAATGTTATTTTACTTTTTCTTATTTACTGATTTTTGTCTTTATCTTTGTAAAGCACATTGAACTGCCTTGTTTGTAACTTGTACGGATTTGGTCCGATGGTTTGAGTTCTGTTCTTTTCTGTGGAAAAAGTGGTTCCACAAGTGACACAGGGTGTCACAGTCTGACGGGTAAAGTGGCCTCACTGACATACAGTAGCTGATTGTGGTTGCTCTGGAATTAACACAAGGCTTAGTTGTTCCAGGGATTGTTTCGTGTTTAGTTGCTCTAACATTTAAACCCATAATTGGGGTGGTGGTAGCATAGTGGTTAAGGAACCTGGCTAGTGTGCAATTAGCTTGAAAAAGTTGTGGGTTCGAATCCCAGCTGCCCTCCGTTGTGCCCTTGAGCAAGGCACTTAACCCTAAAATTGCTCTAGGGGAGACTGGCCCTGAACAATTGATGGTTGACAAGTTGTAAGTCGCCTTGGATAAAAGCGTCTGCTAAATGCATAAATGTAAATAATTACACTACTTACAGTCACAAGACATAGCTCTTATGCCAACTGTTTCCACTGACTCAGTGAAGTTTGACTTGGAATCAGCTCTTAGAAAGGGGAGATTGCCGGTCTCTGTGTTTAGATGTTACATTTGTAACACGTGTGGATTTGATCCGACGTGGGCTTGAGTTCTGTTCTTTTCCGCTGAAAGGTGGTTCATTAGTGGTCCACAGGAACCCAGGATTCTCTTAAAGTTATGTTTTATTGCCTATTGTCAAGGAGATCTTTCATTTCAGTTTTATTTACTTTCTGATTATTTGTAGTATCTGCAAAATTTTGAAGCACCATAATTTCATTCTCTAGAAAGTTTTGAGAAAGTGTACTGTTTAATCCCAACACTGTTGTAAGGAATGAAAGTGTTCTTTTTCCATTATAAAATTATGAAATAGGGAAAGAAACTTCCTTAAAATGGTTATCTTCTAGTAAGGCAGTGTTAAAATGCCAAAAAGCACTTTTGGGTTTTATTTAACTTACAGATAGAGTACATAAATCCATAGCATGATCAGAAAACCCTACTGGGATAATTGAGCAATTCTTATAGACACTAAGGTAATTCTTAAAGCAATAGAACCTATCAAGTCTGGCGAGACAAAGAATTATCCTGAAATTGGACCAGTGTATATTGATCTTTACGAAAATTTTGCCAAATATCACAGAGATCATATTTTGATATTAGTCATAAGAAGTCACCTTCTTATATTCTTTATATTTAAAGATGCATCATGAATATCAGGCATTAAATAAAAATAAAAATAAAGATATACATGTTCATCACAAAAAATTATTTCATTTCAATTCAATTATATTATATTTATACAGCACTTTTTACAATAGTATTGTCTCATGACACTTTACAGAAAAGAGCAGCCAAGAGCAACAGGGGCAAGGGGAAACTCCCCTGTGGTAGTTAGTATAGGAGGAAACCTTGAGCAGATCTGCAGTTCAAGAGGTCAACCCAAGTCAAGTCAAGCCATGGGTGGTTATCAAACATTATGGCTGGACAGTGTAGTAGCAGCCAGGCATAGCGTTAAAGTGAAAGAGTGGAATTGATCATGGGGTAAAATTGGGATGGTCCATTTTGACAGTGTCATTGTGAGGAGGAGTGAGTTGCAGGGCCTCTAGGAAAGAGAGTTAATCCTGGCATGGGCTTCAAGAAAGGGCCTCTAGGCAGGAGCGTCGGTCCTGGCATGGGCCTCCCGTGAAGTTGGTCACATTCCTCTCAGAGGGAGTAGGTGACAGGAGTCTGCCAGTAGGACGCAGGAATGACACTTAGCAGAGATGATTGTAGGTGGACAGAGGAAACAAATGAGTCAGGCCAGTCTCATATTTCATCATATGGGTTATAGGTGCATATGTATGTTTGTATATGAGGGAGAGAGAGAGAGACAGAGAGAGAGAGCTGTGCAGCATGACACATGATAGGTTTGTGGCGGCACTAGATAAGGTATGGTGCATGGCAACCCAAGGCTACTGCGGGGATGGTCAGTGGCCATCAGCAGAGGCAGTGCTTCTTAAAAGACCCATGAGGAATGATGATCTACCTTGCACCATCCCTAACTATGGAGAGCAGTATAAAGGAAGGTTTTAAGTCTAGACTCGAAGGTATAGAGTGTCCACTTGTTGAATGGTATGGAATGGTATTTCACAAGAGAGGCGCACAGTAGCAAAAAGCTCTTCTTGCTATTGTGGATTTTGATATTCTTGGGATTACAAGGAGACCATCATTCTGGGATCTTAGGGGTCTAGCAGGGCAGTGAGGGACAAGAAAGTCAGTAGTATATGTTGGAGCAAGGCCACAGAGGGCTTTATAGGTTAGGAGGAGTTTTTTAAAATCGATTTAACTTTTAATAGGAAGCCAGTGTAAGTAAGCAAGGATAGGAGAGGTATGCTCATATTTTTAGTCCTGGTGAGTGTTTGGGCCGTGACATTTTGAATTAGCATTACACCTAGACAAGAGAGCATTACAATAATCAAGCCTGGAGATAACAAATGCATGTATTAATTTTTTGCATCCTCAAAGGCTAAGAACTTTCTGTTGTTTTACATGACTATTCAGAGAATATATATATATATATATATGATATGACTGATTCTGTACTATGATTAGCTCTGAGGCCTGACCAAAAGGTTTCTGGATATTAGATTATTAGATTATTTTCATTTAGGCAACTACAATTTTGTTTAGAGACTATTATTTCAAGTATTTTTGATACAAATGGAAGCATTATCAACATTTTACTTTTTCATTTACTGAGACAAAAACAGTCTGTGCCAGCAAAAAGGCCTTGTTTTCTGTAGTTAGTCTTGTCAATACTTAGACAACCAAGTCTTGTCAATGAGCTGTTTGATATCAGAAAAGAGCACCTCAGTATCAACTTTGTCTTTATGTTTAGTTTTCTGGAGGAATGACCTAATATCATCCACAGTGTATGTCTGAATTGAAAATCCACTCTGAGGAATACCATATGGTATGCTACAATGAGAAGAGGAATCACTTTCACTTCCAGCAGTATCAGCTTCATTTACACCAGTGCACTCAGCTTTTTTGCAGCTTTATTACTACATCTAGAGTCCCTTCTTTTCCCGGGCTTCTTAAAATGTGTCTCAACAATTTCCATCAAAGAATCATCATCAATTTTACCACAAGTGTGCTCTTACGTTATGTCAGGGCTAGAACCAGCACTACTTTGTGCATTTTGTAAATCAGTGCTGCTCTGTGTATGTTCCGAGTCAGTTGTATGTATTGAACATACATGTATTTTGTGAATCATCGTTCCTGTGCGTATTTTCAGAATTAACAAAGCCCTGTGTATTTTGTGAATCCTCACTGCTCTGTACACTTTGTTAATCATCACCACTCTGTGCATTTTGCTAACTATCATGCATCTCTGAACCAATCAACGTATCACTCTGTATGGTCTCTGACGGGCCTTGGTTACCATCATGGGCAATAGGTTCATCATTGACTCCCTGTGGAGCTTGAATGTCAATTTTTTCCCTTTTTTCCTCTTTCTTGGGCTACTTTCAACTGATTGATTTGCACTTTTCAGACCAGGCTGTTTTTGTGGACATGCTCATAATAGATGTCCAACCTGACCACATCCAAAACACTTCATAGACCTGCTTAATTGAAGTCACCAGTTTTCACATTCAAAATCATGTAAATTTCAGGTTCTTCAAGAAGCATGTAAACAGAATGTCGAAAAGACACGGCATATTTCAGTAGTGTTGCAATTGTGATTTTCTTAAACTGCAACACCAACTTGCCATATCTGGCTAGATTTTAAATCAAAATCTCATCTAAAATAAACACAGGCACATTTTACAGAATTACTTATTTAGCAGGAGATGATAATGGTAGTACAGTGATAAAATCATCATCAATCACGATTCCATGTTCAATAGTAGTGGGCCATAATCTCTCATGATCTCAGAAACAAACCGCTATATAATTAATGCAAGAGGCTGACAAAATGTTTTCATGACAAATTAGACCACCAACTGCTAAACTGCATTTCTCCACGCTGGTTCTTGTAGGCACTTTAATTGCATGCTCAGGCATGAGAGAACTAAAATCGTCCATAAATGGTGTGGAAACACATGCCCAGGTAAACCGACTGTAGATCGACTATACTCGTTCACGACAATCGGTGTAAAAGTCAGGATATGTAAACACTAAATCACACACTACACAATCATTCCTGGCACATTGGTTAAGTTCTTACTCACCCAGAAGCCTCCAGTTCTGCCCACTCAAACTGTACATGCACTCAGAGAGAGAGAGAGAGAGAGAAGGAGAGAGAGAGAATGAAAGACAAGGAGAGAAAGACAGGCAGAACTTTGTTTTACATAAATAGTTTCACAGCAAAAGGAACATTTCAAGTCAAGCTAAAAACAAAAAATGCCTAAAGGAAAGCTCTAGTGAGCTTCAACAGAGTCCTCTTGTTAGAGGTCACTACATACTTTCAGTAGCAAAAACTGAAAAAAGAAAAGACCTGTGAAACATTGACAAAGCACAGGGTTAACTTTAAAACTTCTTAAGGGGGAAACTCAAGTGACACCATAGACAGCATATAAGACACAGGACAACAAGAAGCAAAGTACAAGCAACAAGTAGTAGCAGACAATAAAAGAGTTAAAACGGACAGCAACAGAGCAAAATACAACACTGTACGTACACAGCAGTGGCAGCATACAGCAGCTAAGACAAAAAGGCAACAACAGGACAAGTACAACATAGAGAAAGCAGCAACCCAAATAGGTTACTATAATACTATCAATCCACTGATAAGACAAGAATTGCTTACCAGCTACAAAGCTACACTCAATCAAAGCTAAGTCAAAGCTAACTGCTTTTGCGAGCCGACAGCTAAATCTAACCGAATGGAAATAATAACATAGGTTAGCTTCAGCTGCCTGTCCACTTTTTTCCTCAAGACAGTAGTCAGTACAACTATTAGAACCACACATGAGGAAAAAAAAGTACGTTTTCCATGATGAGATTAAAGTCAACATGAAATTTCAAGAATAAAGTTGAAATGTCATGTTGACTTTAGCCTCGACATGTCAACGTTAATGTTTGAAATGAGTTCAATCTAGTTTGTAGAGAGCAAGGACCTGCTTCACGGGACCTGCACTGAATCTGGAATTAGACCGATCAATTAGCTGACAACTCAACAAAATGCTTTGTGTAGATAATTTAGTTAAATTGTACTTCAGAATTGGGTTTAGAAACTGTTTAAAAGGAGAATTGATACAATCTTGGTGACACAAAAGTGGCCAGATTCTTGTAAAAAATAGCTGGAAATGGGCAGATGCAAGGATATTGATGGTTGCACCTGCATGCAGTACAGAGAGGTTATGTTGTATAGCAAAATACAGCAAGACAAGTGGTCAAGTTGCTTGATCCTGCAGTTGTGGAGCAAAGGCGTGCGTGGCATCTGAGATGCAGGCAATATCGCAGCAAAGGTCCCAATGCCCAAGGTTTTTTATGTACAGACATATCTTTATGAAAACAAGTAATAGCCAGCTTTCCAATACATTTGTCTAGACTACAAAGAACCTTACAAGTAATTTTTCTCAGTTTCACACTCGACAGGCAAGTTTAGGTCGCATGAGGTACACATCAGATGCTCCCCACAAGTGCCTAATAAAGAGTGTGTGTAAATGTGTAATGCTTTCCACTTAAAAGACCAAGTCATTGAAAAAATGTATTTAGGTGTTTATGAATTGTTTTATACATATTTATAGCCTGTTTAAAACAAAGAACATGTTTAAACATGTTTAAATCATAGCCAAATGAAAAGGGAAATGATTTCATCAGGCTGTTGACCGTGTGGGATTTATTAGAATTACAACACTTCAGGTTTTGTGTTTTTGACGTCCAGAGGTCTGGTGCTAATTCTCTTCTGTTTGCTGCCCAGTAACAACAGAATAATCTCTGTTTTGTTCTTCTTTACATGAGGATAAGATTCACAGTCTGCATTCCAGATAACTGATGGTTGATGATTGATGGTTCCAGCATGAAATTCCGCCAGTTGTGCTCAAAACACAGTAGAAGTTGAGGTTTAATGTTGGTAGAAAAGACTACAAAAGAACAATATTTAAAATCAGCATGCCAGTTTCTATAAACTTGGGACACGTCTATCTGCCCCCACCTGAAATTAGTTCAGATTACCAATTTAAGATCAGTCTAAAATGCAGTAATAGTCCTAATTCTTTCACACGGAAGCTCTTCGACATCCAGATGAGAGAGAGTCTGGAAGACAAAAACATTGTTTGTGAGCACTACCGCGACTCAAACAGTCGCCTTTCTTCCATTTATAAGATGAAATCCATCAATTAAGCACATCCTCTAGTTAAAGATTTCTCTCTTAGCATCTGTTGCCATGAGAAATCTCTAACATCCTGTCATTCATAGATCAGCCACAACGGTGAAAGTTTTACTACAAGTAAACCTCATAACCTCTCATAAAAACCCGTCTCTACCAACCAATTAAGTCTGACATGAAATTACAGGGAACTTGTGGCCATGGCATTGGTCCACCACTGCCAAGTTTGGTGCGACATTGCTGGCAGTGGGGCAGACCGATCGCATCTTTCTTCAGTCCTTTGAGAAGAGAGACAATCTGCCCAGTGTTCTGAAGTGGAACAAATGGACTGTGATATGGTCCATTTTTTTTTCCTCCAAGAAGCCATCGCCTCTGTCAAAGGGGATCACATGAGGGCCTACTCTAAAACTTGAGCCCTTGTGTTTGTTTGTGTGCCTCCCCTCCGTCTCTGCCTTTCTTTCTTCCTCTCTCTTTCTCGCTTTGTGTGTACAGTTCTAGCCTTTGGTTGTGCAACCCTGCAGACAGAACAGAATAGGACACACACACACACACTGAAGCATGCACAAAAATACACTCTCTCTCTCATGCATATGCACACACACACACACACACACACACACACGCGCACACACACACACACACACACACAAACACACACAAGAACATCTACATGATCAAACATACTCTCTCTCTGTCTTTCTAACGCACCCATCCACACACACACACACACACACACCCCAGAGATAGTCATGGGATTGTCATTAGCTGCCAAGGAAGAAATACAGTTCTGTCCCTATTTCAGGGACACCCAACCACCATTGCCCTTTTTATTGTTTACCTCTCTTGCTCCCTCATTCTCCTTCATGATTTCTTCCTTTCCCCTTCCTCCCCTTTCACTCTCCCTCTCTCTCAGTTCATAACACCATAAGTCAAGTATGCCTTGTAAATCATTGCTGAATCGTGAATTGCTGTGTTTGCCCATTATGTGCATTCCATTCTGAATGCAGTTATTTGTGTGGCTTTATGATGGCTTATTATGAGAGCCACAAGTGGTGGTGCACACAGGCGAACACACACACACACACACACACACACACACACACACACACACACACACACACACATAGTTTAGACTGTGTATATTCTTGTAAGATTGCTACAAATTAGTTTTGCGTGTCTTTATTACAGCTTATGAGAGCCAGAAGTACAGGCATCTGTTCTTGCAAGATTGCTTTAAATTATTTTTTTGTCTTGTTTTTCCTATAAGAAAATTGGGACAACCCTTCTCAACAATAGTTCACACTATTTCAACATGAAGCAGCTTTTGTCAATGTTTATGTCAACTTGAAAAAATGATGAAAAAATGAAATTACATTTACATTTACAATTACATTTACACTTCATCTCTAAAGTTCATGACAAATGTCATGTCATGGTTATCAGTGCGTTATGTTTGTCTTTTTAATTTTATTGAATTGTATTTGATTGGACTTGTATAACATCACATAGTGAGCTTCTGGAGTTAGTCTTCAGAGTGCAAACTCAGATTAGACCTATAACTAACTAATTTATGACAGACTTGGCATCCTTCAAAGCCTGAAGCAGATGGCTCATATCTGTTACAGGGCTCCAGGTCCCTAATTTTGTTATGCATAAATAAAGATAAATGCCTTTTTAGTAAAGTATTGTGAAGCTTTTACTGCAGCACTACTTTTGTCTTTGAAGAAGTACTCGGATCCTTAATAATATATGTCAAAGATGCAAACATTTGTCACTCAAAAAATTATTCCTTACTTTATCCAGCTTCTTGTGGTGCTGAAATAAAAAAATATGTAACACTTTCTATGAACCCAGTATTCATAAAGCATTATAAACACATTCATAAAGGGTTATAATGCATTTATAAAGCCTTAATAAGTAATGACATTCGTGTTCATAACTGTTTATACATTCTCATGACTGCACTCATAAGGTGTTATAATGTTAATCTTATAAGCCTTACAACTTGAAATGTCACATAGCATTATAAAGCTTCAATTTGTTAATTGTCCTTTTACATGTCATATTCCTCATGCCAAATCATGAAGAGTTACAAACACTCAATGAATAGTCAATATAACAATATAAGTGAGATGAACACATAATTACTCATAGAAATCAATAAGGCACCATTACAGACAGTAAGTAAATGGTATGTTTCCCTAACAAATGGCCATAGAAGCGTATACAGCTGTGTGACACTTAAAATGCAAAGGCTTTTATGATAACATTATGAGTACAGTCACAAGACAGTTATGAATACTGATGTTATTAGTTATAAAGCCTTAAGAATGCATAAATACTGGGTTACCAAAAATGTTTTAAAGAAATGTGTTAAAGAAAAAATGGCAAATCACAAAATGCATTGACAACTGAAATAGCTCAACCACAAACATAAAAAAACACACCTTATTTGTCCATATTTTTCTTGTCTCATGTGGTCAAGTTTCAGATTGGGGAAAAAAATGACAGTTTTACAACCACAAATGGACTGCATTTATATAGCATATTTCTACTCCTACATTTGACAATGTATGCCTCACATTCACCCATCTGTGGCAGAGGCTGCCATGCAAGGTGCCAGCCTGCCACTGGGAGCACCTTGGGATTCAGTATTTTGCTCAAGGACACTTCGACAGGGTCAGATGAAGTGGGGCTCGAACCTGCAACCCTCTGGTTGCTGAATGGCACCTCTCCTACCTGCGCTGCCAATGCCCCACACAACAGATTTGACCATTTGCAATGTCAGAAACCATTCAGCGTGGTGGTGGATCTGTAAATCTGTGACCTTTTCTTTTTTAATTAAACGTGAGTTTATTCTGGCATGATATTTCTTGCAGAGGTGTGCGAACGTGAGTTGAAAGCTGAATGCGTGTCACACCTGATACATGATCATTGCCACTGGCAACGCTGTACTTGTTTTGCATTGTTAAGCAACCACTGAGTCACCGAGGAGAAAACACGGAACTTGATGCTTAGAAAGATTTACAGTTGTAGGAGTTGGAGAGGGACTGGGAAGCGTGACTTGCAATTTTAGTTTTAGTTTAGACTTGTAATTTTAATTTTAGAGTTGGAAGAGTGGGGCATGGATTGAAATGTGTTTTGTTTTCTTTGCTTTGAACATCCATGTTTGAATGTTTTGTGCATGTATACAGATATGTGTGTCGCTGTGTGTGTGTGTGTGTGTGTGTGTGTGTGTGTGTATACAGAGAAATACAGAGAAAAGGAAAGAGGAAGAGCAAAGTGTATAAGTGTCTGTATCTGGGATTGCATAGGAATGGATGTGTATAAGTGAGTGTAAAACAGAGAGAGAGAGACAAAGAGAGAGGGGAGAGAGAGAGAGTGAGAGAGAGAGAGAGAGAGAGAGAGAGAGAGACTGCCTGTCCATCACTAGAGAGCTGCTGTCTCAGCTGGCCTCCTGTAGAGAGAGCAGGAGCAGGAGGAGAAGCTAATGGGGTATAATGCAAGTGATGTGACCACACTGCAGATATATCCAGTCATCTAATGTGAGGTCACCAACACACACACACACACACTACAACAAACACACGCAGAGAGTGAGAGGGAGAAACACTTACACAAATGCACACACACACACACACACACACACACAAACAAACAAACAAATCACACGCAGAGAGAGAGAAACACTTACAAAAGTGTGCGAGTGCGCACACACACACACACACACACACACTTCCAAGGGCCATATATAAACACAGACATATACTCAAAATTACACTCAAGTAGAAACACCCACGTTACAGGCAACATATACATGTGAGAAATCCTGAGTCTTGGCTGTTGTCTATTAGAGAAAGCAAACACTGTAAGCAGGATAGGCTCAGGATTTTGATTTCTGTTGACATGTGTGTGTGTGTGTGTTTGTGTGTGTGTGTGTGGGTGTGTGGGAGAGAGAAAGAGTATGTGTCCGCACTAGGTGTGTGGGTGTGCTGGTGACTTACACACTGCAGACCGGAAGGGGGTCAAACTAAATCCACTAAAGCCCTAGCACTTAATAAACCCTAAAACTTAAGCCACGCTCTTTTTTCATTTCCAGAAAGACAATTTTCCCAAAGCAGTAAGTGTCAAATACACGAACAGTAAGGTAGAATCTGACTGTGCACATACAGTTATCCTGTATGTAGCTACATAGCTAGCTCCCTGACCTGGGTAATGCTAATTGAACAGCCCTGTTACAATTAAACAACCCCATTAACAGCACCTCAGAAGTTGAACTCTTTTGTAACTTTGAGTGCCTCACAACTGTAGGAGCCTCATCTTTTTTCTGCTTGTGCCTATATGATATACACTCAGCGCATGATCAGCTGAGTCATTTTAAAATAAAGAGTGAAGTACTGCAAATGTGAATGTTAGAGAAGAAAGTGTGGCCCCTTTGTGTGGCATTTGCCTTGATTGCATCCCAAGAGTCTACTTAAGTAGTGGGCAGACATTCACTCATTCAGGGTTTGTGTGGACAACACTTTGCTAATGTAATAGCCTATACAATGCAACAATACAAGATGCCTCAGCACTTGTAGAGCAACCAACACCAGTATTGGAAGCATTTGTAATGTGTGTGCACAGGTATGTGTGCGGGGGGGGCGGGGGGGGGGGGGGGTTATAGCATTTAATTAAATGCCTTAATCCTTAATCCTAAATCATCCCAAAACCAAATACTTGATTGCCATGACTTGGCTGCTAAGCGAAGTTCTTGAGGGCTCAAGGCTTAGAAGGGACACTGGAAATCAACATTGTCTTCAAAATGTCAGAAAGGCCACAGGCTACCAAAAATGCACAGGATATGGCAGCAACACATTTAAAAGGATACACGTGTCAGGTATGTGGTGGGTTTCTTTGCACTGTGATTTTAATTATCTTAATGATGCAACAACGTTTTTGACCTCCGGCTGAGATTAAAAAAGAATGCAGCTACCTTATGAGTAACATATATCAACTCCTTTTAACAAGGAAGAAAAATACAAGACAGTTAATAAACTGAGTAGTAAAAAAACAATAAAATAAACAATATTAATGATAATTCAAAAGGACATTCCTGTATACCTGTATGATATTTGTAAACCAGCTAATCCAGATATTGCATAGTTTCATCTGTGGCACTAAGCAGTTTTAAGAATATAAGCCTATATTCTTGTGAAAGAAGTATTTCATTTTATTGAGAGAAGCTAACAGCTCTCTTTAATGCAAAGAGAGACAAAAGATGTTAAATGTACTTAGAAACAGCGATAGCTGTTTTTTCATTTAGTTTTCATCGGATGGGTCATAGGGCAGATAGGGCAGCCCACCGCTTAGATACGCCCCTACAGATACTTTTACAAGATTCAGATTTGCAATGTTGGGTTTTGGGCCATCAATTCAGACTGACCATCTTGGCCGGTGATGCTGCTCGTACTCATACGTTCTATATGCTTTTATATATCACTCAGCCCATCAGATGCATTGCAATTAGTCAGACAAGGTATTATTACGATTACTAGTAGATATTGTTACTATTACTAGTGCTATTGCAATTAGTCATATTACTATAGACTATATATTAGATATATTACTAGTAGAGTTGTCATTACTAGTAGCACTACCAGTATTTCAAACAGCTAGATGCAGTATTATCAGCTAAAGAATCCCTTTCTCTGTCTGCTCAGAGATCTCTCCTGCACATGAGTTCCTTCGCTCTAATTGACCCTCGCCTCTCTATGGCTCATTAGCGTAGCTCAGTGAGGTGAGCTCAGAGCACCGTGTGGCAGGGCAGGTGAGTTCGCACCAGCCAATGTAAAACCACCTACAAGAAGGGAAAAGGCCACGTCAAATTAGGGCTGATTGCCTGTTGCCATGACATCCTTACCCTGACATTCTGGAACTATTCGCAGTGCCATCACCCCCGTCCGTCTCGGATCAGACAGATAGTTAGATAGATAGGCTACTTTATTCATCCCAAAGGGAAATTAAAGGAGAAATCCTGTGTGATTCAATCTATAGCCCTGGTGTTTGAGGTCACAGAATGTTGTCTGTGCAGAACAGTAAAGTTTGATACAATGTAGACCGAAATGCAAAATGGCAGCTAACGTTAACTGTATTGGGCATAGGAAAAATTGTTTAGTTCTTTTTCTTACCAGCAGCACTCAGTGACCTCAAAGAACAAGGCTGTGGATTTTTTTCACACTGGTTTTCTCCTTTAAGACTCTAGTAGCTTATTCAACACTCACATACACACACATAGAAATGATCAATGAGCCAAAGGCATCATCAAGTGAATTTTCAATGTCGAGTAAAAATTCAGTTGAGCTCATCTAACGTGAGTGAATCATGACGCCACTAATCTTTTTTGTAAAGTTAAAAAATAACTCCTTGTCAAATGACTGAATCTATGTGTGTGTGCCTATGTATGTGTTTGAGTGTGCATTGACCTTTCTCTCTAATGCCTTGTGGCAAGACACCAGTTACATAGGGAGTTAGGGTTGACACACCATTTTACATATTCTCACAAAAGTTTTATCAGGTTTGTTGCCTTTGTTGCCATGCAGTTTAGTGTGATGGTATCACCACTTACATCACATAAATCAGATAAACAATCACTTGTCTATTTCTCCCCAAAGAAATGCCAAAGGGAGGGAGTAATCTCACAAACATACATCTCTATTTCACTACGTCTTGGTGGTACAGGGATAAAATGAAGGGAAATGGCAGTCTGAGATCTCCTCTCACTCCCTCAGGCTGTGCCATCCAGTTGAAATATCTGATGCACTAAACACTGCAGAGGAGGGAGAATGACAGCCATCACAACAAACTCAGACGAGTGTCTAGAGGGATATTTTTTCCCCCTCTTGCGTGAGACGCTGTGCTGTGGTGTGTGTGATGTGTCGCGCCGTACCGCACCGTACATGCCGCTCAGCGGCGCATCCACCGTGCCAGAATTAATCCTTCGCTTTCAAGTCGCCTCAGCCCAAGCCTTGTCAGTTGTTTGCCTGAGTTAACCCACTACCACGGAAACTCTTGCTGCCACAGAAACTCATCCAGCTCCAAAAGAAACCCCTGTTGCCTCTACACTCAAGCTTGGATGCCATGGCAACAGAATGGCGGTGTGGCTATTAGGGAGACTAATACATGTACATGAAATAGAGCCACAGCTGGTGTTTTTAAACACACAGAGTAACACACATAAACACATTTCTGTGAAACAAAATGGAGGAACTATAAAGCATATTAGATGTTATGTGAACTTATTATCATTATTCAGAGACCTACAATAGTACTACCAAACCTACAAAAGTACAAAAGAAGAGAGTTTGGTTCCAAAATACTATATACACTATTTTAATGCATTCTTGGAAACCATAGTGTTACATTTTGTTTTTCAGATATGTCAGAAGATCTGCGTCTGAGTTGCTTTAACTTTCTTTATTTTTACATCATAAAATCAACGTAAATGAAGTTTGATTAATAATTACTGAAATACACAATTAAAACATGAATATTTGAATATAAAAATGGATTTATAGCGTTTTGGAACCAAATTCAGTCCCAGTGCACTGTGTATGTTGATACTGGATGGGGTGGATTCCACAATGTCTCATATACACAATAATAGCACTGAGTGCTTTATGATACATATCACTTTGCTTTATGGATGAGCTACTATTATAGTCCCACACCCCTATAATGTTCTGTAGGGTGCTGAGACACACACACATACACACACACACACACACACACACATACATACACACACACACACACACATACATACACACGCTTGCAGGCTGAGAGCTGTGCAGCTATTCCACCATTGTTTTAAGGAACAAATGATATTTGTAATGATCTGAACTGATTTAAACTTGTGATAAAGACACATCTAAGGAACGCGATGTTGAATGGAACGATGAGTCAAAGTGTTTCCTTTATCACATTGCACACCTTTGTCAGGTCACAGAAATGTGCTTCATAAACCAACACAGTTTAACAAGGGCACGGGTAAGCCAGTCACCAGATGTTACTGAATGTGACACCCGAGTCTGTCCTTTATGACCTTCATCTGTACCAGCCTTACTAGCAGGTGCTCTTAGCATATGGGATCATTTTGGGCCAATTTTCAAATCCGGTTCAGAAGAATGTACAGCATGTGGTATACTATAGCACTGTATGTGGTTTGTACTTGTCAATAATCCAATGGTGGGTTCTTTGCTTCTGCTGCTGGTGCTGCTGTTGTGGCTGCTGTCTCTGCTAAGCACATTCATTGAGGTTAAAGTCAAATTCTCGCCTGCCCTAGTAGCGGGCAGGCGTGTTTATGCCTGCAGCCTGAGCAGATCTCTCTATAGGCGGGCTCTGGTCATGGGCGCCCAGCGAGCTCATAAGAATAGAAGCAGCGCTTCATAAATAGGATGGCGGAGTTGTCTGAACTCCATCTGCTCTCCTTTCCTCTCGGCTCCAGCCCAAACTAACGAGGAAACCCAGGGGGTTCCCCCTGCAAAAAGAGAGAGTGGGAGAAAGAGAGAGAGAGAGAGAGAGAGATGAAGAGAAAGAGCGAGAAATGAAAAAGAGTGGATAAGAGAGACAGAGAGAGATGAAGAGAGAAAAATAGAGAGAGGAAAAGAAAGACAGAGGGAGAGAGAGAGAAGCAGAAAGAGAGGGATGTAAAGAGTATCAAAGAGGAGAAGAGAGAGACAGAAAAATTTGGAGGAAGACAGAGGGAGTAAAGACATGGAGCAACAGAGAGAGACAGAAGGAGTGAGAGGTAGAGATAGAGGGAGGGATGGAAAAAGGGAAAAAGAAGTTAAAGACAGCAAGAATGAGAGAGAAAAAGGGGAGAGAGGAGGAGGCCTTTTATCCTCCCCATGTCAGTGACATGATCATTAGGAACAGTGAAAACTACGCCTGCAGCACATGCCACTAGGGACACGACACACACGTGATGGCACAATTAATTTTAGACCGCTTGCATTCTCTCTGGGGCTAAACTGCACGGGAGCTCTTTAGCTCCTTATTAGGGAGAGGAGAGAGTGGAGAGAGAGAGAGATAAGGTGTGCAGAGATGGGGAGGCAGAGAAAGAGAGGGGGAATAAGGGGCAGTTAGGGGGAGGGAAAGTGAAAACAAAGCATTAGGAATAGTAAAAAGTGAAAAGGAGACTGGAAACACTACGCCCATGTTCTCCCAAAAACACCTGCACAGCTGACTTCTGCTTGCTTCTTGCATTTGTCCACACCAGAGCCCCCTTCTTCATCTCTCTATCTCCTTCAGTTCATCCCTTCATTTCTTTTCCTCCAACATGAAAGAGGGGTTCTCCTTCATGTTCAATAGTCTACGGCTCTGTTTTCCCTTTCTTGGCCAAAGTGAAATTACTCTATTCATCACAATAGTGTAATAATCTTCTAACGATCCAGCTCTCATAGATCTGTCAGCTAGCCTCCAAGTAGGCAGCATGTATCAATCCATAGACCTGTTGTTCAAGCTCACAGAGTGCTATGTTTACGAAAAAGAACCAGAAAATTTTATACAAATCAAATAGCAAACCAGCACCTCTGTTAACTACCGAAAAATAAAAAAAAATCCAAAACTCTTTGCCAAAGGTAAAATTTTAGTTTGATTTCAATGAATGATTTCATACCGTTTTGACCAAAAAAATCTTTAAACTGATTAATTCCAGAGCTGGCCCACACATCTCACATAAACATTTTTTTTTTTTTGGCTCTACAGGTAAGATAAGGATTGGTATTAATGAATTGGTGAGTCAACCAAGTCTCTCGTACAAAAGCCAAAACTGGATTTTCAAAGGGTACTGGTCTTTCAATCTGTGTCAAAAAGCCTCTAAAGAAGTAGGAGCTGAGCCATAAGCCCTCCTTCAATTTTAACCTGTGACAGCCTCTGCTCAGGAGAATTATGTATCTTAGCTAACTGCGAGAGAGAAAATGCATAATGATACCAGTGTACTTTGGACAATGCTAAACCACCACCTTTAATAACAGGGCTATGGATTGATTCACACCAGATTTCTCCTTTAAGAGACTAGCTAGACTGGCAGTCTGGACTTTTTAGTTGACAGGCTAGTTTGCTCGACTGCTGCTTTGAGGTCACAGGTTGCTGTGAGGTCACATCCAGTGTTGCTGTGAGGTCAAAGGTTTGAGACTAGGTTTGGACTGTGCAGGATAACCTCAACACTCATGTCCAGAGCTGGGGCTGGAGGAATGTTTAAGGAGATAAATATTTCTATGGTTTTGTGAATTAGCTAATTATTCTCACAATACATTGTCTTAAGTTCTTAGTAGCACATTATCAACAAATATTTGTCTTCCACTTATTTGTGAATGTAATTGAGCTTTGCAATGTTGTAACATTTATGTCAATGAAACTGAGATCGAATTGACAGAGAAATATAATATATGCCTCCTCTACAGAAAAAAATGAGACCCATTTAGAGTCAACTGGATGTAAAAACCTGGACCTTGTGAATGTGAATATTTCCTTTCTGAAAGCCACGAGGCCAGAATGGTAAACTGGGTTAATAGGTCTAAGTCTGCATTTATGAGAAGTCAAAGTACGAGCCACAGGAATACTTCACAAACGTGTAACACACACAAACTGAAAGTTTCTTTCCTCTCTACTCTCTTCTCGTCATGTTCTGTTCCCTGTGGTTTGGTGGTTAAAAGCCAGTGCTCAGTGAAGCAGGACTTACTCTTTTAAATAAGGCCCCACTTCCTCAGAACTGCAGATGAAAAATCTCATTTACACACTGTCTCTCTCTTACACACACACACACACACACACACATTTTAGGGGCTTGCCTGGAGAGACAGTCGCTTGAGACACAAGGTCAGAGGAAATGTTCCCCATTCTTCCTCTCTCTCTCTGTCTCTTTCCTTTACTTTCATTTCCCTCCTCATCTATCTCCTACGGTTCTCCTTGCAGGTCCAAGATGGATGAATTCCCCATTCATCTGCCGCCTGAAGAAAAAGATGGACGTGCCTGCCAATGTCAGCGTTATTATTTCTCTCTGCTATTGTAATGTGCCAGGGAGCGCGCAATCACTCCTTGGCTCTGCGAATTGATTTGTTTGAATGTGTCTGCAGCTGTGGAGCCAGAGAAACTAACTGCCTGCTCGGCAGTGTTATATATTTATATACTTGAATGCGGGGGCACAGTGACAGAAGCGATAATATCCTCCTCACTATGTAATTATTCTTCACCTCCTTGACCTGATGCCTGCTGGCGAGGCTTTCGGTGTTGTCTGCTCTCCTGCCCACTCTCTGACCTTATAGGTCTGAGTGGATTTAGAATAATATCACCCAACTTGCTTTCCCATAAAAGTAGCACTCTAATGTGCTGGTCTGTGGTCTGTGATTTTTTTGTATTGTCAATGTAGGTGAATTGCTAACTTGTTAAGTGTCTGTGTTGGCCACTTCGTTGTACTCTACTCGGAATGTGCAAGATTTTTATAATTTATATCCACTTGACCTATTTAGGCAAGCCAATCCACCTAGCCTGAGCTGTTAAAATATTCAGTTTTATTTCAATTCAGTTTTATTTATACAGCGCCTTTTACAATAGTATTGTCTCGTGGTGCTTCACAGAAGGAGCACCCAAGAGCAACAGGGGCAAGGAAAAACTCCCTTATGTTCAGTTAATCTAGGAAGAAACCTTGGGCAGATCCACGACTGAAGGGGCTAACCCAACTGCCAGGGGTCACGCAGAAAAATTACAATCAGTAGTAACCATGACAGACTACAAGTTGCCTATGGTTTTAGCTAAGGTTCATAATAGATCATACAAGAGTGTTATCCCACTTTACTTTCCATGGTAGTCAGTCTATAGGTGGTTATCAGGAATTATGGCTGGACAATGTACCAGTGGTCAGACATCGTGTCAAACTGAAAGAGGTGAGATGGGTCATGGGGGTAAGAGTAAGGGTCCATTTGACAGTGCCATTGTGAGGGGGGGTCAATCACAAAGCCTCAAGGAAGGAGAGTCGGGCCTAGCATGGGCATCCAGGACGGGCCTCTATGATGGAGAGTCAGTCCTGACATGGTGCCTCCCGTAGTGTTGGTTGTAGTCCACTCAGGAAGGGAGGGTGAGAGGAGTCTGCCGGAATGAGGCAGGGATGACACCAGCAGAGAAAATATGCACTTAACATTGACTTGAACCCAGCTCCACCTGGCAAAACACAAAATATAACGATGTAGTGAGAAACATATTGTGGTATAGCCATGAAAAAGTGTTCATATTTCAGATTATGAAGCTGAGTGATTTAACTGCACAGTAGCCCATTTATGCTTTATGTATAAAAAAATGACCTACATGTAGACAATACACTATATATTATTAAAGCCTCTCTTGTTTGTCAACAAAAACAAAAACAACTTGAAAAATGCTTGAATATTCTCAGATTACTTCCTTCTTACTTCCTTACTCAAATTACTTACTTACTTCCACTATGTTAAGATAACATAATGTTAAAACAAACTCGGAACGTGTGCAAACTCTCTTGGAATGGTCTATAGCAGAGTTCTCCAACAGGCAGCTCAGTACCACTACCAGTAGCTCACCACCTGCTTAAGGGTACCTCTCCAAAGAATCAAAGAAAATGTAAAGTAATTCTCATAATATTCTCATATTAATTCTCATAATAGGGATTCATAATAGGTATTAATAACATAAAAGGTATTAAACCTTATCTCCCCATATATTTATCTCCCCACAAACTTAGATGAGTGTTTGCACTGGACTGTAAGTGTGTATGAGGATGTAAAAGGAATATCAATAACAGGCTACCATTGTAAAATAATAGCAGAGTAGTTCTCCGCCACATAGATTTGGTCAAAGTAGCCTCTGAAGAAAAAAAGTGAACTGTCTATAGCTATGTGAATAACTTACATGATGACAGATGATTGCTCCTTTGAAAGTCACTAATGATATCTGCTTGTTATTAATAACTGCCATCCAAATCAAAAAAACGGGCCTAGTTATGAGTAATCTCACACCACATGCTATAGTCTCATCCTTGAGCATACTTAGCTACAGTGATGTGATTCACTGATCACCATGGGGAGTATCTTAATTCATGTCTGCCCCATTGACCCCTCTTCTTCGTTTGAACATGCCACCACACCGCATGCCCCTAAAAAATCCAGACTGTAGTGTGTCACATCCGATTGGCTGAGCAACAAAACCCAGACTGAGTCTATCTATCTTTCTCCTGGAGGTGTTGCTGGCAGTTAGATAATATATTAGTCACCCCCCCCACACACACACTTCTTGCCTTTTCTGCCCCCTCCTCACCATCATCAACACCACCACCACGCCTCCTGTCCTCCGAGACAGAAGTGTGATGGTGACACAGTGATGGTGGTGACACTCTCTCGCTCACTTTCTTGTTCCTCATCTCTCTCTCGCTTTCTCTCCCTTTTCTTCACTGCCTCTCATATTTGTACTCTTACACTCTTCCTTAATTGCTTTCTTCCCATTTTCAGAGCAGGCAATCTCACTTTGTTCTGTCTCTCACTTTTCGTGTCATTCGTCGTCTCAAAAACTTTCCAACTCAGTTCTCTCTCTCTCTCTCTCTCTCCCTATCTATCGCTCTCTCCCTCTCTTTCTGTCTCTGTCCTTTTCGTCCTTGCTAGAGTCTGTCAGTGAGTCCTAATCGCTCATATTTCCTCAGAGGGGGCCAAGCTGTCTGTGTGCTTGACCTGTGGGGGTTGGCAGACAGGCAGACAGGTGGGGGTGGGAGGAGAGGGAGCTGAGAGGAGAGGGAGTGCAGAGGAGTAGGAGAGGCAGGAGCTATATAAAACACTGGTGTACCCAGCGCGTCTGCACAATGGGTGAGGTGTGACGGCGATGCTGCCTCTTTTACCACCCATTTTGACCGTAATGTCCACACTCCCACAATGGGGGAGTGTGCAGCTACTGGTGTGTGTCTGTGTGAGTGTGTGTGTGTGTGTGTGTGTGTGTGTGTGTGTGTGTGTGTAAGAGAGAGAATGTGTACGAGTGTTTGTGTGTGGGCGCCTCACAGCAGATGACCCATGGTGACAGCTCTGTGTAGTTCCCTGGGAAAACTTTGGCAGAAACTTTCCATAGACGAAACAAAGCAATGGCACCAGTGATATTATCTGTTGTTTTTTTTTCTTCCCCAACTTCTCAGAAACTTTTACTTTTGGCAGATTGAAAAAGGGCGAGGACAATGGTGCTTTATATTTCAGCAATGACGCTGAACCACAAGACAATGATAATGCCACTCAAACAAAACATTTCCCTAAACCAAGATGACTTAAGGACCCCCATCGCTCTCCTTATGAATAAAATAAAATCCTTCTGCAATTTCTTTTTTTTTTTTTAATTGTCTGAACACAGCAAATGCCTGAATATGACTGACAACAAACAACACATGAGTAAGCACTGGTACTAAGTCACTCAGATCTGACCAAAAATAATTGTGCTGTGTTCGCCATGCTGATGCAGCTGCCAGGCTGACAACCAAAAATTGAGAAGGAGCTGCATATTTCTGTCTGGCTGAAATGCCACTGTCATTGTCAGTGCGGCTAATTGGATTAGGTGGGAATTGGACCGGTTTGCTGGTATATGAGAGATGACAGCTATAGTATAGGGATGAACACGAGTCCCTCTGTTTTTGCTGGGAAGATATGAAAAGGTGCTTGTGCTTGATAAACACATACACACACGCACACAAACCCACTGGCACACACACACAAACAGGCATTTTCAGCATCATGGATGTTACACAACATGAGCAAACATTGTGTTACTGAAATTTCTTTTGCGATTTGCCACGCAACCTACAGAGCTGAATACAGCAAAGCCTCAAAATTCATATAACCACTTACATTACATCATGAAATACATGGTATTTTATTTGTATTTTGACAGCGACAAAGAATCCACTTTGCATAGAACTGTCCATTTACCGTATTGGGCAGCTATCAACGTTGAAGAACACTCACCTTACCGAGCACACCATCGCTTTAAATGAGAAATCTGGTGTGAATCAATCCATACTGTTGTTCCAGGCCATTGAGTGCTGTCGGCAGTGGTGGAAAGTAACGAAGTGCAAATACTTCGTTACAGTACTGAAGTCCATTTTTCACGTATCTGTACTTTACTTGTGTAGAAATAATTATCAATACTTTTGCTTTAACTTCATATTGCAGCTATTATCTGTACTTTTACTCCACTACATTTCTAAAATGCATCCTGTTACATTTTATTAGGCTGTCATTTTTTTGCTGAAGTCACCTAGGCTCCAAGGCTGTCTCGGAAGTTTAAACCAATCAGATACATTGTGTGAAGCTGATTTGCAGATTGCAACACTGAGAAACCCATTCATCCCAATGAGTGATGTATAAAATGTTTTACTACGTTTCATGTTGAGTCATATTTTCTGTTTTTTTGTTTGTTTGTTTGTTTTCCCTACAGACAGCGCACTGTGACCTGGAACAAGAGGGCAATGATTCACACTGGATTTCTCCTTTAAAGCGACCTACAGAGGGGTATGGAGCAGGGAGGGCAATCATGCATGAGAAAAGAGGGGGGAATAACAGGGGGCTTAAAAAGGACAGACATGCAGAAGAAGAGAGGGTGCAAATAACAGAGGAGCAATGACGAGGAGAGGAGGTACATACAGATGAGGAACAGGAGGAGAGGAGAGGTGAGAAGAAACAGGGAGAGGAGAGGAAAAGAAATGAGTGGGGAGGAGGTAAGGCAGAGAAGGAACAGAAAGAAACAGGAGGAGAGATGTAGTAAGGAGAAACAAAGACAGGAGAGAAGAAGAGAGGAGAGAAGAGGAAGCACATGGAGGGGAGGAACAGGAGGAGAGGAGAGGTGAGGAGAAACAGGGAGAGGAGAGGAAAAGAGATGAGTGGGGAGGAGGCACAGGCAGAGAAGGAACAGAAAGAAACAGGAGGACAGATGCAGTAAGGAGAAACAAGGACAGGAGAAAAGAAGAGAGGAGAGAGGAGGAAGTACACGGAGGGGAAAAACAAACAAAGAGGGGGCAACAGGGGGAACAGGGGGAAAGGAGACACAATTATAGGGGAAACAGGCAGAGGAGAGGATGAGGCACAGAGAGAGGAGAAACAAGAAAGAGAGAGGAGTTGAAGAAACAGGAAGAAGCAAAAAGAGGATGAGGAGAGGAGACATAGACAGAGAAGAGGCGAGAAAGAGAGGAGAGGAGGAGCCGACAGAGGAGAAACACCAAGAGAGAAAGAGAGGAGAGGAGGAGCAGACAGAGGAGGACCAGAGAGAAAAAGAGCAGAGAGGAGGAGCAGACAGGGCAGAAACAGAGGAGAGGAGGAGCAGACAGTTAGCAATAGGAAAAGAGAGAGGAGTTAAAGATAGATAACGCTAAACCAGGGAGAAGGAAAGGAGGTGCAAGGAGAAGTGCTTTTGTCCACTATTACCCACTGTGTTGTGTAAAGAGCTGGTATCTCTTACAGTATGTTTTAACATTAAGATTCCCTGTGTGCTCATCCACAAGAAACCATGGTGTTGCACTAACATTGCTGCAGTATTGAGCTGTGAACAAAGAGATGAAGATGAGGGATGGGTGGAGAGACGTGAAGCAACAGAAGAAGTAACAAATAGAGGGCCAACGGAGGAGACAGTATACAAAGAGAGAAGAGAGAGAGAGAGAGAGAGAGAGAGAGGGAGTGAGTAAGCAAGGAGGAGGGATGGGAGGGAGGAAGAGTCTGGGAGAGATACTGGTAGCCTAAGAGGCTGAGATGAGGAGAAACCCATTTTCCCACAGCAAAAAAGTACAGATAAGTCAGGCCTGTGATCCTACCCCAAATCCGCTTGATCTTCAGTGCACTGGGGCCAGTGGTGCCTTGACTTCAGGCTGCGCCAGGTTAAAACCCAATAATTCTCCCGAGCTGTGGCGTCTTGCGGCTAACCTTCTCCCAATCAACTGCCTTACCTCAGGGCAGTTGCAATTTGCCTGTCTGACAGTGTTCATTTCCAAGCTTTTTAGATGTTGTTCTGTTTGCAACTGTGGATTTTCAGCTTTGTCCTACAGCTAACCATTTCCCTACTTCTTTGTAAATGACAAATCCTCCACACAAGCCTTCAGACAAAACAGACAAATGGGGCTTTTTGCTGAAGCGTTCATGGTCAAGGATAATGAGCAAGAGGAGGTTAGAGAAACAAACAATCATTCAGGTCAGGTCGGATTCAGGTCATTGATAGTGTTCCTGTTGAAAACCGTGTCACTGCTAACATCTTTATCCTCAACTCCCTCAAACACATTACCATGTTCCGAACTGTAGCTGCTGAAATCTCTGTCTGGGTCACACCACAGCTAAACTGTCTCATGTCAAGGACTTCTGCTGAGTTGTCTCATTGCTTTGGTTTTGTGTGTGTGTGTGTGTGTGTGTGTGATGGGCTGCTGTCTCACAAGTCAGTTCAACCAGTTGTGCTTCAGTATGCAATTGTACCCTGCTATCCTCAAGAACTAGCTCAATGTTTGAGTGCTTTGTCTAATACGGGGCATTTGTTCTTCCTAACCGCCTTGATTCAGTGCGTGTGTTTTTACATGGCCCATGTCCAGTTAATAAAACCACTAAATTGCACGAAAATGCTCCGGATTTGCAAATTACGTCTTATATAAGTGGCTTATTTATTAAATTACAAATTTTTGGCACGTATCTTCAATACCCCCCGATTGTATTTTGACACCCTGTGCCAATGCACGCGACTCAAGGGGACAAGGGAGGCACTGTTTCGCGCGGGGCACAGACCATTCATACAGACAGCCTTGACCCAAAAGCGGATATTGCTGATTAAACACGTGTGCAGAATAAGAGTTGTCAAAACCTCTTGACACTAACTAGTCTATATTTATTGCCTTGCTAATGATGCTATCACACAAAGACGACATTACTTGACCTTGACCAAGTGTAACTTGACGCAACTCTGTGGCAATGTTCAAAGCATGAGGATAGAGTGAAAGCATTACAACAAATCACTTTAGACCGCGAACGTCCCAGCAGTGTGCATGACTACATACATAGGCTACTTGCTAGATAGTATATGTTCGTATATATCTTCCAGATGTATTCCATCCTTATATGATATGATCACTCAGCGAAGTGGTACATCCGACCCTGAAATTAAGCATCCTTGCACTGAATCGACCTTCAGCCAATGGGCGCAGAACAGTCACAAAGCGCCACCCCACCTTCTCTCGGAACTGCTCCGCCACTTGAACACACAACGCTGAGGCACCCGCCAAGCCAGTCTGCCAGTACAAGACAGAGGAAATGGAACAGTTTCAGATTAGCACACATATGTTTTCATTCAAATAGTTATCACAGTTAGACAGACTCATAACTTCGGACGCAACACATAAGTGACTGGATTTATAGAAGCGTTCAAATTGTTTTGGTTTCTTTTGCGCACTGGGTGTAAGTAAGGCATATCTGACACTTGCTCATCCGACAGCTGAACCCGGACAGAACAGAGCTAACCCTACTGTTTTGAGTGCAACTGCACATACATGGGGCTCCCTGCATTGTTCGGAAGATGGTTTTCTCTTCACATTTGAGGTCTTCGCCGTCTGCCGCTGCGGTCTTGCGAGGAACGGAGTTCCCGGTGGATGCCTTCGCTCTCCGCCCGCGTCGCCCGTGCTGTCGGGGGAAGCCGTTGAACTGAAATGGCTGTGGCGGCGGTTTGTCCGGATCAAAGACGCCTGCAGTCGTGCCACCGAACTTGGGGGGAGATAGTTTTGATTGCGGTGCTGTGTATCCTAACCGTCTTACCTGTCAGACAACTTTGCGCTTTCCCTTCTTCGCTTAGTGACTGTCAAACACCCACTGGATGGAATTGTTCCGGTAAGAGTACTTTTCTTCCTCAGGATCTTAACGTTACCTTAAGCGCTCAGGGCTGTGTCGCAGGTTTGGCTGATGTTTATCTGATGACAGTGACATCTGGAATTTCATCATACTCGCTCTAAAGTGATCTTTGCCAGACCTAAACCTAATCAAGCTTTTCAAGTTCTGTCTAATATGATATATTGCTTAATACCCACAATTAAGAGTTGTAGGCTAAGTAATGTGTCTGAAGTGAAGATATCCTGAGTAGATGATGCTTGTGCAATCAGTATAATATAAGTTCATATAGGATGTGCATATATGAAACGTGCTCATGTTACTGAATTATACTGAAACAGAGCAATACATGATGGTATCACCTGTGTGTACACCATGGAGGGTCACACGGGTCCTAGTTCTAAGTTTGGTAGTATGAGAAATACCCACATATTGTTCTTTTGTGTATAGCAGTGATAAAGACATGATGCTATTGATTTAACTCTGAGGTGTGTATTTCGCTCACACCACGTGTGTCTGTGTATGTGTGTGCGTGCGTGCGTATGTGTGAGAGCGCGCGCCTATGTGTGGCTGGAACGGTAGATTTCTGAGGCATGTGCCTAATCCTTTCGAAGCCACATCCTTTGGATCTTATACAGTGATTGATTACAGCGCAGCAATATAGTTGCCGCTGTTATTGCTACTCCACTTCTCATCTGGTTGAGATTTATGGTAGCGTCTATGTCGATGCAAAACGGCCCAGAGAATCTTACATAGCCTACTTTAAGTAGAAGCCTCCACCAATCGTACATAATAACCCATACCAGGGTTGTGCTGCCACCCATGTAGTTATGCAATACATCACCTGATATAGGCTACAATGTAACCCAGATTTCGGTAATACATTATTGAACAATAATTGCAAAAGACAACGCACAGAATGCTGTAGCAGTGGAAGTTTTGAATATTTTATGCAATTGAAATGAATGCGCCCCTGTGCATTATATTGTTTGGTTTATTTGAGTGCGGTTTGTTATAAACAGCCCGACAGAGCTATCTGTTCTTAATGTTGTCGGCTCCCTCTAAAACATTGTTGCCCTTATCATCCCCGACCGTTAAACCACCGCCCGGAGTCCGATGACCCTTAGATCACGGTCTCAACAAGTTATCTAATGGTTCTGCACATAGAATAGGGCCTGTTTTTCATTGTCCCACAATGTCTGTCTGAAAATATGACGAGACATAGAATATTGATTGCGATTATTTGTGTTTGTTTTTCAACTAGTCAGATATTTATAAAACTTGTCAAACCTTTGTTTTTTTGTGTGCATAGCCTATTGCTGATACTTCACACTCTAAGCAACACCCAAAACAGTTATGATTGATTACAGGAGACATGATAACATCCTGACAAATTCATCTTTAGCATAATCTCTGAATTGTTCACATTGTGTTCCTTATATTTGCATGGAATGAAAATGTATTTTTTATCATTTTACAGTACACGCACAGACATGTTCCAACAAGCTGACTTACAAAGTGTTACCTCGCACAAGTAATTCATATTACGATATTAGACCACACACACACACACACACACACACACAACCTCTCTCCCTTACTCTCTTTCTTTTGACCTATCTCTGCAGGTCATTTCAGTGTGTTTTATTTGATTTAGTTGACAGTATCTCAGCAACAACAGCAGCATCAGATTAGATTGTTTATTCAATCCCTCAAACAAAATCGCTGCACTTCACATATCCTCACTTTGGAAAACAGCATCTGTTGTTACTGCAGCAGCAGTAGCAGCATCTCAGCAGACTGGCAATCTAGGCACTGCAGACTGTTTTTTCCTTATCTCCCCCACATCAAACGCTTCTGTTCATGGCTAATGCCATGTTTCACATAGTCTGTGAATGGAAGTTCCCATGCCCACGCCTGCACTGAATGAAAACTCGTAAACAGAAAATGCTGTCTGTCTCAGAAAAGCATAACAGAAGTTGCTTATAGAAAGAATATAGTGTTTACTGCATATCCTCATGTATTTACAGTGCATTTGTGTGTGTGTGTGTGTGTATGCGTGTGTGTGCGTGTGTGTACTTGTCTCTACATGTTGCATTCAGAAAGTACAGAATCCCCTTAACATTTTTTACATTTTGTTACAGCCTAATGCTAAAATCAACATTTCCCCCCACAGTAATCCATACTCAGTATCCCAAAAGGAAGGGGGGGGGGATTAAAAACAAAAAGAAGGAGGTTTGAAACATCACATTTTAGTATTCAAACCCTTTACTTAGTACTGATGTGTTATACATTTGGCAGTGATTACAGGCCAGAGTCATCTTTGGCATGTGACAAATGCTGCATGATTTAGGATTTTCTGCCATTCTTGTCCTATCAGTGGATAGCCGTTTTCAGGTGTCTCTAGAGATGTCTGTTTGGGTTCAAGAGTTGATCCTGAACCATTCCTGCATTATCTTAACTGTTCGGTCAAGGACATGGAGCCTCATTCAGCAGCTGTTCTCACACCTACATTTGTTGGCATTTTTTCTGAGGCAAGAACAAATTCTATGAACATCCAAAAGCATTTAAACCTTTAAGCCCTGACCTAAAAGAAATAAGTGGTGTTGTAATAATTGCATTTTCATCAATTCTGCAGTTGTAGAATATTATCAGATCTAAATACTTTAAGTGGGGTTTTAACAACAAAATGCTTAGGGAGATACAGATGAACGATCAGCTCAGTCTGAGGGCCTTGTCTCTCAGGACCCAGGTCAGATATTCAAGGAGGACTTCACTTTTCAACCCTGACCTGTCACTTATTCCAAACCAATGACATCACCCCTCCACCCAGTGCCTGTAGTTTCTCTGGCAGAATGCTTGGAATTCAGGCTGAAGATTTCAATCTTGGTTTCATCAGAGCATCTTGTTTTTCACAGCCTGAGAATCTTTTATTTGCTTTTCCTGCAACCAGCAGGACGGGAGCTTTATGTTCTCTGACACAAAGTCTAGTCAGAGTGCTGGAGATAGTTGTCCTTCTGGATGTTTCTCTCATCTCCATACAGGATCTCTGGAGCTCAGCCAAAATGACCATCAGAGTCCTGGTCACTGGTTTTCCAAGGCCCTTCTCCCAGTTGCTTTGTTTGATGAGTATCAAAAGCATCTAGTCAGCAACTAACCCCCTTACTCAACTTCCACTTGACCCTGTCATACGCTCATTCTTCTAAGAAGTGCTATTAGTGAGCAGGTCTCTTTCAGGTAATGCTTTACTGACTTTGCTGGCTTTACTAATGAAAGCCTGTATACGCAGCAGTATTTCCCAAAGAGTTGCTTTTATCCATCTGTTTTTTTTTATTTTGTTATCCATGGCTGCTACTGCAGCAGTGGATCTGTCTCAGAGTTGCTCAATATCTGAGAAGCCAAATGAGACAGAGAAAGTCCAAGGCCCATTTCTTTACCACAGGGGGACTTTCTCATAAACATGTTTTGCAGTTCTATTTCAGCTATTTCTAATGTGAAACTGTAATAGATCTTTGGGGATACGCTAAGCACTAACTATTTATCTATCTATGTGCAATTCCACACAAACTGTCACATTCACCAAAACAGAAGACCAAGGCAAAAATGCCATGGTATTTGTATGATGCAAATGATTGTGTGAAAAGTTTCATAAAATTAGTTCTACAACCAAGAACAGTGAATGCTCAAATGTTATGTAATCATCATTCACATCATACCATACCTTGGCATTGTGTTGGCGTTAAGGACATCACAGTTTTGTGTGGAATTGCCCCTATCTATTTTGGTTAGATCAGTACTCTGTAGAACATTGAGCTCTGAGGAGAAGCAGCATTGGCAGTGTGCTGTGGCTCAGCCATTCTGTAATCCAAGACTGAGGACGTTTGGGCAAGTTGGCACACAGTGTGCACAGAGGAGCCAGCGCATCCACGCAGGCAGGCAGGCAGGCAGGCAGGAAGGCAGGCAAAGGAACCGTGGAGCCGTGGCGCCCTACTTTTAAGTTTCAAAGGCGATGGTTCTTTTTTTCCGCGTCCACCCCTTCCTTTCCCTAGCCTTGTTTACCAATGTTTTGATTAAGTTATTGGAACCATAATCAGATAAAGTGCTGGAGGGTTCTAGCGTGTGCGTTGGAAATGGGAAGACGATCCGAGCCGTTCTTCCTCCATCTCGCTAGATTGGGTTTCGGCTGTACGAACTTACGCATTGAGATGATGGTTGGCCAGCACAGATGACCAGAGCACCATTGTACACTGCAAAATACACACACACACACACACACACACACACAGAGTTCACTGGCTATACTTTGCATTCAGCAGTATCATTCAGCAGCCCCCCCCCCCCCCCCACACACACACACACACACACACAAACACATTGCTCAGGTCATGGATTTGGATGAACCCAGGTTCTGGAAATGGTTGCCATTCTAGAATTCCATGCTGGCTGACTGTGTGATGCATCGCCTGGATGCTGCATATTCCTAAGAGGCTTTAATATTGTAGTGGCTAGCGATCTGACTTTGAGAAAAAGGCGCATAGAGCAGAGCAAACAGTCAGTTATCTGACACTTGTCCCCGGGGTCCAAACCCATAAAGGATGTTGTGGGGGAAGAGAAGGGCCCCTTTAAAAATGCATGACGGCAGATGTTTCTTTCATTTATTTAGCACATTTTTATTCCCTTTGTTAAACGACGGCCGGAACGCCGAGACAAAGAGCCAGGATGGCTTCCTCCAAGTAATTCAGCCTCTTCCACACCAGCCAGTTCCCTTTCTCCTCAGCTTTCTCACAGTCATTTGTTTTATTCACGTCTCCCTATGGCCTCCACACATAGCCTATCTTTGCATTACCTCTGCCTGTGTTGTTTGTCCTCCAGATGAAGAAGGCCACACACAAGGCAAATGAGAACGCAGATGTTCTCGTTCTCTGTACTTTCTCATTCTTCCCTTGTTTTTTTGTTTTTTTCTTCTTTGCGGCATGATTTGTTTTTAACATCATGCTGGCATGATGACCCCAGATGCCTATCTGCAGATTATAATCAGTGTGTTCACGCCTTGTTTGAAGATGGCGCCTTGTTGAATCTGGCCCTCCTGCTTACATGACTGAATCATAAGAATCAGTGCCAATTACCACGGAGGTGCTCCAGACCAGCCGTGTGCTTATACACACAGAGCATGTGGCTGAGCAGAATTTAATTAAATCGCAGTGATTTGTAGAGTTAATTAAGATCTGGGTGTACACCTGTATGTGGGAACCAGTCGCTTGCCAATAGCTGGGTTACTGTCCAACCCATTTGCACGTGTTATAAGACTCATGAAAATTCGGCTGGAGGGAAAGCGAGCCTGTGCACGTTTCTGTTGGTCGTGTTATCCGAGGTAATCATGGATGCACCCTTTATCATGGGGATGGGCTGCTGGGGTTTCAAAACTTGAGGTTGCCCATGGCAACTGAAACAGAAACAACTTATTGAAGTGAATAATTTTATATCCACAAATTCCTAGTTGTGTTTAAACCTATTTGAATTAAGAATTCATCCTGATCCAGCATTTACATGTCTCATATGACTAATAAGGTTTTAGGCTAAGTTCCAAAGTACAGTTCCAAGATTTTTAATCGGTACCAGCTAATGATCAGTATTGAAGGACCAGGGAAACCAGGGTCTAAAAGTGACATTATACTGTATATTGATGTGTTCCTATAGCTGGACTTTGTAAGTAAAGCAAAAAGCAGTTGACAGCTCAGGACAAAGGACATCTCAAGGTCATGTACGAAATGCGCACCCACACTCAGATGAGCAAAGACTGAGACTTCTTGATCCACTGCAGCTGAATACTTTGGTGGTGTGATTCTTCAAAAAGCTAAACCCTCAAGTTAATTTCCCTGATCAGACATAGTGATTAATTCCTCCTTAAAACGATTTAGATTTCCTTTAATGAAATTTACACACATGCTGGCTAATTTAAAAGTAAAATTTTGTTTTTAATGTTGATGTTGACTTTTTGTTCACACTCTCCTAATCTCCTTAAAGTGATTTTCCAGATCCATTTATTAAAGCAGATGATCTTGACAGTGAAGCAAATTAAAATTTGTAATACACCAGTCATGTTGGTGTTATACCGGGTTAGTCTTCCTCAGCAACAACCTATTTGTTCGCCCTACAAACAAACAAACAAACAAACAAACAAACAAACAAACAAGCAAATAAAAATGTGGGGTGATCAGATGCTGTGTATTTGCTGCTTGGCATGCCAGGTGGCATGGCGGCGGTGCATATGGTGTTGTAGTGAGCAGATCTCCCTTGAGCCGAGCTCCCAACTCTTGGCTGCCTCCTGCTCCACAGGTGCTGCGAGAGGGTTGAAGAGAGAGACACCACCACCATTAACCTTTGAGCGCAAAGAGCATGAGAAAGGGGAGGTCGTCTCTCTCTCTCTCTCTTTTTCTCTCTCTTTTTCTCTCTCTTTCACTTCATCTTTATTTTTCCATGTTTGGTTTCTCTCTATTCCTTTTTTGTCCGCAAGCAGGCAGCTGGACTGTTTCATACTGCTCCCCTGCTTTCTTAATCTTTCCCTCTTTTTCTCTCTCTTCCACTTTCTGACACTGCTGCTCTTTCATTCTGTGGGAGAGTTCAGGCTAGGGTATATATATAGTTCAATACCCCCCCTCTCTATCTCTTACACTGCCTTTTTTCACTCATTTTCTCTTCTTCTCTCTTATTTGAATCCTTTGTATACCCTTTTCTCTTTTTCTCACATTGACTGTCTTTTGCTGAAGGAAGTGTAGCAAGACTCTATCAGACCTTTAAAAAGTCTCTGTTTTTTTGCAGCTATTTTTCTTCTCACTATTACTTCTCACTATATCTCATTTTGCAATTTTTGTCAAGATTTCTCACTGACACAGACACACACACACACTCTTGCTGCCTTGTCCTTCAGAGGACCATCACTTGCCCCCTTCCATCTCATCTATTTTTGACAAAGGAACTAAAAACCACTTGCTTCTTCTTGTGAGATTGATGATGAGTATAAATACACCCGTAATGGCGTTGCTATTTCTGACGACCCATCTGTTTCATGGGACTCTCGTGCTGAACTGTGCACCGCCGTGCCACTAAGCCGCTACCCCAGTCTGCCTCAGTGCCTGTCTCTCACCCGCTGCTGTGCGCCAACTGTGATGGCACCAGTACCAAATTTTGAAGCCCAGTACAGTCCTCTCTGACTGAAAAGGGATGGGGAGTTTGCATGCCTAAAAGTAGCAATATACTGGCTACCATACAATATGCAGCCTGTAGAGAGAATTATGGGAAACTGAGGCATCAAAGCTAAAACTGGGGCATCCTATTGTAAACTGCACTATAAGGTTGCCTTTGGAGGGTTTTCATGCCTTATTGGTAAGAGGTCGACAGCAGTCTACCATTAGAAGGGATACAGCTAGAAGGTCAAGTCTCAAAGATTTTTGCCACTACAGGTCCAGTTACCAAATGAAATCAGAATGAAAGAGGTGGAATTGTTGGATTGAACTTTTCATTTTCAAAGTTATATAAATATCCTCAATGAGGACCAACGGGGCACCACTGAGTTCCCTGCTCATTGTAATCTTAAAAGTTTAATCAAAAGACTGAAAAGACTAATCAGTGTTATTGAAAAGAAATACAATGTTTAAGGCAGTTAGGGAAAAGGGTTATTTGCTATTACATCACCAACATAAAATGCTCTGACCTTGGAATATGGGGTAAACAAAATAAATTAATTGTTTCAGGAGAAGAGTTTTCATCACCTAAATTCTGTAATGATAGCTAATTAACATGAACACACGTCACAGATTGCTGCAAGCTAGCAGATGTCAACCGTTGCACTTAACCTTAAGTTGCTCTAGGGGAAACTGGCCCTGATCACTTGATAGTTGACGAGTTGTAAGTCGCTTTGTCGCATAAATGTAAATGTAAATGTAAGTATAGACCAAATGACAGACTTTCTTCCCCTCACATAGAAGTTATTCACAGGTGGATGTCCATGAAATATTTTCTGTACTGGCGTATAGAAGGACGAACCATGTTGTTTCATATGTTTTGTTTAACTCGTCGTTTAGTAAGCAACTCTGGAGCAGCATGCGTTTGTCAGCGCACGTGTCTAATGAGAACCTAATGCAATTCCTTACTAGAACTTCATGTTCATTGTATCTACAAATAGCCTACATATGCAGTGGTGAAAGAATTGAGACTAATGAAAAAAGAGACTTGTTGAAACGTCAGGTTACGTAGGTTATGCATGTGTCCATAAGGCCGTCTGAATAATGACCCTGCTTTATGCAAGAGGCAGGACGAAGGCTACATCACTGCACGCGTATTGATGGGAGATGCGGCTATATCGTAAACAACAAAATGGAAAAAAGAATATCCTTGATCGTACATAGTATGCGTTCTGGGCAACCAAAAAGGTGAGTTGAGAGGGCAGAATAGCTCCGACACCGTTCCCAACATGTGAAATGAGCTCCCTGAAACTACAGTATATCCAGAAGCGCTATAAAAGAAAACTAATCTACCAGTGGCCATTGGTGGACATCAAATGAGATATGTAAATGGAATGCCACATGCTCAAGCTTTAGAACTATTCGTTCATTTGTTTCTGACTGTTAACGTGGTCTCCAAGATTTCTACATAATTGTTATGACAACGTACTTGGCCATAGCTGTAAGATTCGCTAAAGACTGATACTATTCGGTTCAAATAAGCCACGGACAGTTTGGAAACATGGCACTGTTACTTGCACGGAAAGACGCGCGAACGCTTGCTTTTCGTAGGTCACACAAAATTTCCTTTGTGCGCGGCTTGAAAAACTGCGCGTGCATGTAATATATCGCGCGCAGTTTATGAGAGTAGAGGATGTGGATGTCGTCCTCGGCTGTCTGTAGCCCATCTAGTGACACCTGGAGAGGTTGCCTCTACTAGGGAGCTACAGTTCCTCTCCACTGTAATGCTTTGAACAGTTGGCAGTAGATTATGTGATTTCACCCCTTAAATGGATCAAAAGGTTTCGATTCCAAGTCTGTGCTTGCCAACCAGAAGCTCAGTTCATCAGTCCCTTATCAATTTAAGGATAAAGGGGCTAAATTTAAGTTCAAGCTCAGCTCAGCTCTGTGATGTGCATTGGGACATATTCATAAATGATGGTGCTATGTAAATAAAACTGAACTGAACTGAACCCACAGGCTATTTGATTTAAAATCTTCCCTTAAAAGTAACTAAATAAGGTAAAGTTTTTTGCACTAACAAAATAACCTTGAGTGGTTCGTTATGGAATGATAGCGTGGGAGATATATCAGTATTTCAGTGAGGAGTGGCACCAGTAGCTGCATCAGTGTTAGGTGTGTCTGAGTGTTTTTGATGTGTCAGTATTGTGCAAGGCCAGGTAACAGAGAGACACATGTGGGTAGTTTCCACACTGCTTAGAGCCCCACTGGCTTTCTGTGGGTTTGGTGTTGATGTTGTGCACTGGGTTATTGTAGCTGCTTGTTTGCTTGATGCATCATGTCCTGGAATGTACAATCAGTCACCCATAATGATTTTTTCATTCTCTCACTTTCATGTTGTTTCCCCACAAAAGCCTCCTCACCTGAATCTCATGGCTGGGTTTCCTCCTATTTTATTTCAGGCTTAACAACTGTTATGTGTTTGTAGCTATCTCAAGCTTGAGTGTTTTTTTTTTCACCGGAGGCCATGTTATATGGTGAGAGAGATGTGGCTATCAGGAGCTCTGAATAGCGGTGAGAACAGTGTGTGCTTGTGTATGTGTGTGTGTGTGTTTTTCCCCTTGGGTCATGAAGTGAAGTGTGGAACGCTTGTGTGTGTGTGTGTGTGTGTTTGGAGAGTGTAGCTGTCTGCTGCCAGTCGAGTGCTGATGTCGTGGAACCACCACACTGTTACACTGCCCGCCACACAACACGCACCAACAGGGCTACTGCTGCTGCTGCCACCAGGGGTGTGAAGCGAACAGCTTAGCTGGCTTTGTCATTAGCATGTTTGCTCAGGTGGCAGTCAAGAGGTCCAAAGGTCCAAAGCTGGCACACATCTGTTCCAAAGTCGTCAGAACATGGCCCACATGTGATATTTGGTGAGGATCTGGGACTAGAGTTCAACTCAGCTGCCATTCAGCTGTGTGTCTGTGTGTGATGACTCCTATGACTACCAGCCTTGCCGTGTTACAGTGTGAAGTGTGCCCCCCCTTCCTCATCCTCTTCCTCATCTTCCTCCTCCCCTCCCTCCATCACCACCTTCTCAACCTCCCATATCCATTTTTTCCCTGTCCTGTGTTTTGAGAGCAGACGTTTCTTGGTGTATTTTTCTGGCTTCTGTCCGACAGACTGTGAGAATGCGTTTGCCAAGCCCGCAACCCATTTGGCTCGATGCTACACACGCACACACACACACACACACACACACACACACACACACAGTCACACAGGCACAGACAGACAGTTAAATCCACAAACATACACACACACATACACACACAGGCACAGACAGATAGTTATACACACACACAAGCACAGACACACAGTATACACACCCATACACACAGGCACACACACACACACAGGCACACACAGACATTCTCCCGTACACACACTTGAACTTCACCAGGCGTTTGAAGCTGGAGGAGGAGGGATTGCTGCCAGACAGAGATGATTTGGCATTATTTACATTTTACACCTGTCCCCCTCTCAGCACAAGTCTCAGCCCATCTGTACTCCTCTCTCTCTCTCTCTCTCTCTCCCTTTCTCTTCTCTCACTCCATCACTCAACACACCCACCCACACACACACACACATACACACACACACACACACACACACACACACACACAAACACACACATAATCACACACTGTCTCTGGGTGATCTCTCTACCTCCCATCTTTCTCTGTCTCTCTCTGAGGCTGTTTTATTTCCTCATCTGTCTTTCTTATCTTTCATGCATTTATTCTGTTCTGTTTATCTGAGAGACAAGCAGCGTTGTAACAGGAACAAACCGTGAATGCGAAATGCTCTGCGCTGTGCGGCGGCGTCTGTCTCCGCATTCGTGGAAATGGGGGCCTCCAGATTAGACTGGATGTGCTTATATGGATTTGTATTCGTGTCATACTGCGCTGAGTAAGCCCTGGTGTCACTCACCTTGGAAATGCATAACTCAGTCGACCAGAATGCTGAGAAAGACACCTTAAGTATCCACTCCGCCACATTTGGATAGGTAATAAATGATATGAATTTCATAGCCAGTTCGTCTGAGTGTGTGCATGTTTGTGGATGTGGGTTTGGGTGTGTCTGTGCATGTGTTTATGTCTGTGTGTGAGAGTGTGTGTGTGTCTGTGTAGAGTATGTGTTTGTGTATATGTCTCTCTGTGCATGTGTTTATGTGAACCCTAAACCAGCCACCATGAAAAAAAAAAAACTAGCTTCTGATACACTCTGATGCGCCAGAACTGAACCAGCCATCAGCCAGATCTGGGCCATATTTGACTTCTCTGTGTTCTGTGCTCTGGGGAATGATCTAGCACTGTGAGCAAACCGGATCCCAGGCCATCGGCACGCTAATGATGGGTAATACGATGCCACGCCTGGGCCCCGATTGACACGCATGTCTGTCCGTGTTGCCTGGGGTAGTGATAATGGAGGGTGCTGAAATATTAATTAGGCAGGGAGAGCATATCCATCTATCAGAGTTGGGGCTTATGAATGGATGCTGGAAACTGCAAGAGAGACAAAGACATAGTGTGTGTGTGCGTGTGTGTGTGTGTGTGTGCGTGTGTGCGCGTGTATGTGTGTGCGTGTGTGTGTGCACGTGTATGTGTGCGTGCATGTCTGTGGGTGCGCGTGAGTGCGTGTGTGTGTATGTGAGAGAGAGAGAGAGGTTGAGAGGATAATGGAAAAGAAAGAGGTGATGGATGCTGGGAAGTGATGTCACACCCGTACACGCAAACATACATAAGAATATAAGTGTATATACTGTATGTGCGCAAACACATACACACATACACACACACACACACACACACACACAGATACATAGATGATACAGATATTCATTGGTAGAATCTTACACACACATACACACACACACACACCGAGAAAGGCATTCTATCGCACAAAGAGACATACACTAGACAAACAACAGCTTACTCATACCCAGCAAATCACACACAAACGTACAGGTACGCATTCTCTCTCTCTCTCTCTCTCTCTCTCACACACACACACACACACACACACACACACACACACACACACACACAGGCGCTCTCTCTCTCTCTGTTTTTCACACACACACATGCACACACACCACACACACACACACCCCTTCTCCTAGTGATTCATGGTGTGCCATGTCAGGCTAATTGGCTTCCTGGTCTGTGTGCTGGTCTCCAGTAAGTGGTGGCTTGGGGCAGCCAGTTGTTATGGGGGCCTAAGGGTCAGCTTGGCTATACTACAAACACTCACACACACCCCACCCCAACACACACACACACACACACACACACACACACACACACACACCTTACACCAGGCTTGCAGCTTTAGGAGCATGTGGAAGGCGATGGGCAAAGTTAAGTGCTCTTGTGCTGTGGTCTATGTTGTTTCCACTTCCCCTCACCTATCCTCCACCCCACAATTCCCAACACGTGCACACACACACACACACACACACACACACACACACACACTTACCCACTTAAATACACACACACACACATGCACACGCACTCTTACAAGCACAGATATACACTCACAGACACAGACAGAACAGACACACACACATACACACAAATGCACACTCTCACAAACACAGACACACACAAACACTGTCTCACACACACACACACACACACTTACGAACACAGACACACATGCATGCATGCACGGAGAGCTGCTTGATTATAGCCTCTTAATTCAATTCCCTCTCAATTGAATTTGAGCTAAACTTGCCCAGCCTTTTGCCGAGCCACAAAGGAGCTCTGTACCGGTGCAGTCCTGTAGACCCTCAGAAGGCCAGCCAGATCAGAGGCATCAAAGCACGACGTTGCCGGAGAGGGAGAGATGGCGAGACATGGTGAACACTCCACAATGAAACATTTCCACACATAATGTAGCCTGTGTGCCTGATCTAGTCTGTGTCTGTCTGTGTGGTCCAGACATTGGTTCTTGTAACTGGAAGTGAATGTGCTTGTGTGTGTGTGTGTGTGTGGTGTGTGTGTGTGTGTGATTGTCCTCCTAGGTCGTGTTGATGAGAATCAAATGTAATCTGTCTCTAATACTTTCATTGTATCGGAGATGGTTCTAATACTGCCCATTGTCAACAATCAGGAGGATGTGTGTGTGTTTGTGTGTGTGTGTGTGTGTGTGTGTGTGTGTGTGTGTGTGTGTCTGTAAATGTGAGTGTGGCCCCTGCAGTGACACTGACAGCTATAGACAGGGTAGCACTAGATCTGGGGTGTATCGATCAATCCACTGGAGCTGTGAGTGTGTGTAGGCTTGCACACCACATGCTAGTGCAACTCACATCCACAGTACCTCCTGGTCTGTCTCTCTCTCCTCTCCCTCCCTCCCCACCCCTTGCCTTCTCTCTCTCTCTCTCTCTCTCGGAATTTTCCTCTCACCATCTCCAACCCTTCCGTCTCTACTTTTTCCTTTTCTCTCCCTCTTTTTCCTCCATCTCTATTTCCCCTCTTCCATCCATCACATTTCTCTCTAGTGTCAGTTTCTCTCGTTCCCCCCCTCCTCTCTTGATCTGTCTTTTCCCTGGTCTCTCTACATCTCCTCCTCCCTTATCTTTTGCTCACACTGCTGTCTTATTTTCTTCTTCTTTCTTTCTTCCCCCTCTCCTTTCTTCCCCTCCCTCTCTCTCCTCTATTTCCCCGTCCCTCTCCTGTCACTTGCTTCTTTTTATCCTCAATTTTATTCTTTTTATCACTCCATCTTCAGATCTGTCTGCCTCTGCATTCCCACTCCAAGGGCCTTCTTAAACGCTCGCTGGCGCGCATTACTCAGACTGTTTGCTGTTGTCAGGACGAGCGCGTCACCACAGTGCTGCTTTGTGAGCAGCGTGCTGAGCTGAATGCACTCAACGCTCCTATCCGGGGGCGCGCCGCACACCGTTTGCACGGAAACACAAGACTGTCTGTGGAAAATGCCAGTCATGGTTTTCCCTCACACAGATATTACTGCTTACTGAGCATGCTGGTCTGGTCACCACGTTAGAGAGGAGGACCATTAATAGTTTACCTTAATGTACAGATGTAGTATAGCTATACTGTTCATGTTATTGGTATATGTATCCTCTGGGTTTTGAACCAACAATGTTTTCTTTCTATCTATCTATCTATCTATCTATCTATCTATCTATCTATCTATCTTATTTATTTATTTATTTATTTATTTAACACTTTGTTCTGTTGGTTGCTTTAGTGGCCAGTAAAATGGATATTGTTACACAATCTAAAAGCAGTCAGCACAATAAGTAACATTGTGTGATTGTCGGTCAGATTCAAAATTAAATTGCACAAATCTTAAGTGAGCCTAAACATTTCTCATGTGCTCATGTTGTCAGCTGAAGAACACCACCATGGATACACAGTTCGAGAGATTTCATTTATTTTTTTCCCTCAGGATTTTAGAAGACATTAGACTTAACCTCATGCCCTCATGGTCAGAGTAAATGGCCTAATCAAATGAAATGCTCTAAATAGGGAGTCTAAACTAAGAGCAGAGAGCCCTTGTCCTGCACCTCAGAAGCAACCTTCATCACACCTCTAATGAGCCACACAGTGTTTTCAGACATGTGTCTCCAAATTCATAGAGGATACTAATGTCTTGTTTTTTTACTTGTAAAAAATTTTTTTAATAAGATTTGGAAGCATCACTTTGTTTTGAACAACAACAAATGATTCTCCTTAGTGATAAAGTTTGACATTGGCTGAAGACAATATCCTCTTGGTCTGTGAGATTGAATAGTTGTGTTTTTCTTTCCCACTTGTCCCCTTGCATTGAATAAAAGCATGCATAAATGTAAATATGAATATTATTATATTATGCCCACCGCTAGCATAGCTAGCACAGTGGGCATATAGGTGTTGCTCTAGTTCCCTTTCCTCCCATTTTATTTACTTTTTGGGTGATTTTTGGTCGTCCATCCCCAGAACACTGAAACACTGGGCATTGTGAAACTCACTGGGCATGTAGATCAACGTGAGTGTTAACGCTTAGTAGCTTTTGGTCCCAGAACACGGGGTGGTCTGACAGTTTTGGGGAATAACTCGAGAAACATACCTGGACCTTGTCAGCAAATTTCCGTCAGTGATTCCGAAGACACTGCAACACCTGGTGGCCATGTAGCCTCAGTAGGCCCATAGCATATAGTAGCTTTTCGTCCCCAGAGACTGCCCCAGCTGACGCAATTTTAATAGCATATAGGTCTCAAGGAGCTGCACCCAGCGAGCCCTTACACACCTATGTGTGGTAAAGTGCCACCTATTAACAGGTCAAAAATCAGCAATTCCTGGGTCACTGAAACACTGGGTTTCTTGAAAGATGTAGCCCTAGTGGAAGTAGCTTTTGGCCATAAATGTATAATTCCTGGGTTATTGTTTGAGAACCATTGATCATGAGTATTATATACCATTGGAAGTGATGGGATTTCCTGTGTATTTTGGTTTGCATTATGCCATATTTGGGACTTTACCATTGACTTCAGAGATGCTGAACTGCCATGCAGTGCTTTGCATAAGATTCTTTAAAAAGCTAATTGTTGACACAGGTCTTGTTGTTCCAGGCCTTAATGTGTTTTTTTTTTCTTTTCCCTTCAGGTTTTGATGAACAGGACACAGACCTCTTCCTCTGTGACACCAACACCTGCAAATACGATGGGGAATGTCTAAGAATTGGCGACACAGTCACATGCATTTGCGACTTTAAAGTAAGTCCAGCACACACACACACACACACACACACACACACACACACACACACACACACACACACACACACACACACACACACAGACAAACAAACAAAATAAATGAGTAAACAATCAAACAAGTCAACAAATGACCCAACTAACGGCCACTTCTGTCTCTCCAGACACCCACCCTGAAGGCCAACCTGAATCTAATCTCAAACTTTTTCCCGAAAGCACATTCATCGCTCTCTCTCTCTTTCTCTTTCTCTCTCTCTCTGCAGAGGGAAATCATATTAGGTGGCCACATGTTGACTGCTATCTCGCTTTATATCTATTGTCTGTGATTGGGGGTGAGCTTAGTTTAAGCGAGGTTCATGAGTGCTAGCCATGAAGCCGCAGGGAAAGAACCCAGGTTGATAACTATCTGTGGGATAGATCCGGCTCAGTGCTGGCTCAGAACTGGGGCAGATCTGACTTCACAAGGGTTTCCTGGTCAGATGCTATCAGGTAAACATCATTACTGTCTGATGAGCTGTGCTAAAGACGAGCTCTCCTTGCCTGTGGGGTACTGCTGCTGCTGCTGCTCCCGTGTGTGTGTGTGTGTGCATGTGTGTGCACATCCATACAGGGTAAATGTACGCATATCCTTCAATAGTCTCAAAATCTCTCAAGTTAGTTTAATTTTACTAGATTAGAGTGATAACTGCAAACTCACCTAGATATGTAATATAAATCTCCCCTAACAGAAAAGGTACTTTGTACTTTTGAGATGTTTGTTCTTGAGTGTTAAATGTGACCCCAGAATTACCAGTGTATATACGTAAGTTATGTCCCCACACTCTGTCTGTCCACACACTCATTTCAACCATCTACATAAACACAGTATGATGTTATGTGACATTGCAAAACATTTCTGTGTGTTTGTGTGTGTGTGTGTGTGTGTGTGTGTGTGTGTGTGTGTGCGTAGACGCATGCGCCCGCGTGTGTGTGTGTGTGTGTGAGTGCAGGCGCAGGCGCATGCACTCATGTTTGTGTGTGTATGTGTGTGTGTGTGTGTGTGTGTGTGTGTGCATGCGTGCGTGGTATACAAAGCTCCGTTGTGCTCTTAAGGGAAGCACAGTGCTCCCTGTCTCATTGCTTAATACAATTGAGGGGCATCAGCTGGAGCATTAGTATGAGAGTGCTCAAGGGAATGGGACTGGGTAGGTCTCTCTCTCTCTCTCTCTCTCTCTCTCTCTCTCTCTCTCTGTGTCTCCCTGTCTTTCTCCAGCTCTCCAGCACTTACTCTGGATCAGTTTGTGTGTGTGTGTGTGTGTGTGTGTATATGTCTGTGTGTGTGTCTGTCTGATATGAAATAGACACAGTGAATGAATGTCTTTCTTTTGCTCTCCCCACGCCTTTCTTCTTGAGTATTACGTGTGTGTGTGTGTGTGTATGTGTGTGTGTGTAGATATGTATGTGTATGTGTATGTGTACGTGTATTTGTGTGTGTATGTGTATATGTGTGTGTGTTCACCGCAACATTTTCTCTGTATGTGTGACTGGTCATGGGCTCCTCTGGTGAGAGACACACTTGAATCATTGTTATTCGGTGCATGACCTCCCGAAAGCCCAGAGGGTGACAGTGCAGTTCCCTCGTCCCCCCAGTAACACTTTCCGACAGAGATCCTGTCATTCAGGTATCGACCGCAAGCTCAAAAGGGGACCGGGCCTCGCCGGCCCAGTTGTCCCACAGCGCCCACAGCCTGGTCGCTGCAGTCTTAAAATGTCTTGCCATTTTAAACCCTCTGAGTGCCCACTCGGGCTGGGCAGTGCCCGCCGCTATCACCCCTACCCCCTCATCACCCCACCACCACTACCACCACCACCACCGCCGGCTCACGCGGTGGAGCAGGAAGTGCGCAGCTGACATTTGGCGAAGCCGTCGGGGATGAATGGGGATCTTTCAGCCTCAGAGCAGCTCACTGAGCCTCAGAGAATAGTATTGATCCACAAGCCCCACCACTAACAGCACTACCACCACCACCACCACTTCACCCTCAGACTCCTCCTCCCCCCTTTACTTCTTCTCTAGCCCTCTCTTCCTCTCTCTTTGACTCTTTCTCTCCCTCGCTCTCTCTTTCTGCATTTAGTCCTCCCTTTGTTCTGCCCATCTCTCCATTTGTATCACTGCTCCCTGCTCTCTCCTTTCTGAATTCTCCTCCCTTGTTCCCAGTGCTATTTTGCTTTTAACCGTTTATTGTTCTTCTTGCTCCTTTCTTTCACTCCCCTCTAAGCTTTCCTCCCACTCTCCTCCTTTTTTCTATTCTGTCTTTTTTTGCTCTCCCTCTGGCTCTGTTTGTCTAATGTTCTCAACCCTCAACTATCCTCTCTTTTCATCTCTCTTCTCCCTCGTAGTCTTCTCCAGGTTAGAGTATTATACTAGTCCTCCTTTCAACATCTGCACCTTCTTTGACTTTTATCCTCTCTCTCTTTATCTTTGTCATTCTGCTCGTGCATTTAAACTCAAACCAATGGCAGCTTGAAAGCACTCGAAACAGAGACATGGAAGCATCAAACAAGGACATGACAAGAATGTAAAGGATCACGGGTGCCACAGTAATTGTAATGAACGTTTTCTCAAATTTGTTTTACTAATTTGTGAATATTAGAGCACTATTTCTGTGACATCTCTGTTACTCTGTCACTGATTGACAGATAGAGAAAGAGAAGTAAACTGTAATGAAATAGCTGTCTAATTTGTTTAATTAATTTGTGAATTATTTCTGTTACATCTGTGTAGTAAAAAAGAAATAAACAGGTTGAAATGACGGACAAGGAAGGAGATTGTAATTAGTGACTGAACTTGTAATTCATCTTAAGTGTTTTCACACCCATGCCCCTTTGATTTTTGTACACCAGTGTTAGCATAGTAAAATACAGGTGTCTTACTCACTTCACAAAATGCCACTCAGATACTTTCTTTCTTTTTCTTTCTTTACCCATTACACTCTTCCTTCTCCTCTCCTGTTCTCACTGTTTGTCCTCCCCCTCTTCCTCCTCTCCTTTCTTCTCCTCTCCTCCTCTCAGCTGGTTTTCATAGTCCACCCTACTGTGCTGCATACAGCCTTCACCTCAGCAGAAACACTGCCAACATACAACGTCATCAGACTCAGAATAGCTGTGTGTGTGTGTGTGTGTGTGTGTGTGTGTGTGTGTGTGTGTGTGTGTGTGTGTGTGTGCGTGCGTGTGCATGATAAATAATTCTGGGTTTATGCAGAAGCCTGAATGGACGAACAGCACATGATTGACAGCATAATGCCCTCAGAACAGAGTGCAGTATCTATTTATGTGACATTCCAATGCCACTGTGTATGCACAGGTGTAGGACTGCCAACTCACAGTTAGAGGGAGGGAGAAAGAAAGAGAGTAATCTGTTGGACTGCAGTCTTCCTTGCGGTGTGTGTATGTGTGGGTACGTGTGTGTGTGTGTGTCCTAGTGTGTGTGAGAGTGCATGTCTCCGTGTGTGTATGTATGTGTCTGTGTGTTTTGCTTGCGTCAGATGAAGATAGCTGTTGGTGAAAATCAAACAGAGATATCGCCACTACAAAGCACCTCTCCTGTTCACTATTCTACTGTCAACTGCTGTGTTGACTCTTTCAAGCCTGATATTCACAGAAATATATGTAGTCAGCTACTTCAGCCTTCAATGAATTCCACTCTAATCACTCCTATCTTCAGTGTCAGCTAAACCTTTAGTTGCACTTAAATGGAGGATTGAAGCATTTGGTCATGTCACTTCCTGTCTGGTGTCAGTCGGAGTAGCAATTGGCAGCTTGAACTGTTCTCAGGTCAGCGAATATGCGTTACCTTGCTTTAGCGAGGTGTTGATGGTCACTAGGGATTAGGGATTTAGGAAATGGGCTTCCAAATGAAAAACTGGACAGTTATGAGCTCAGTCCCTGAAGCTGCTACCATTGTACCCCTGAACAAGGTGCATCATTTTAAAGTGCTCCAGATTAACTGTCCCCAGTTCCTAATCCCCCCCCCCCCCCCCACACACACACACACTCACCAATCTCTTGGCTTTGTAGCCTTGTAAGACTTAAATGCCATCAATTGACTTCATAATTGGCTGATTCATGCCAGTGAAGTCTTTGAGGGCTCAGGGTTTTATGATTAGGGATGACACTGGGATTCATGCTTTCTAGATGAGAAATGTAATGTTATTTGAGGTGGTGTGGCAACATTTACATTTGTAACTAGTGTTTTGAGATGATGTGGGTAGTGTCAGTCTTGGTTTTGTTTGAAATGAGCTGGTCTAGATTGAAAAGATAGGATTGTCTTAATAATTGTGAGTAGATGTGTGAATACCAGGGTGGGGGTGAAAGTTCATAAATTGATTAAGTTGGTCTGGGATGCTGTCTCTCTCTCTCTCTCACTCTCTCTCTCTCTCTCTCTCTTTCTCTCACTCTCTCTCTCTTTTTGTGTGTGTGCAAGGGTGAATTTTATGTGGCTTGCATGTGTGTATGGCCAGTCTCAGTCTTTTTTTAGGTTGATTACTCTGGTCAATAAAGGTTTCTCCAGGTCAGCACAGCCTACTCTCTGCCCCTGTCTGGCAGTAAGGCGGATCTGGGCTGATCTGAGGCAGTGGGTTGCTCTTGGCTCAGCTGCAGTGAGCGCAAGCGTCTCCTCCACGGAGAGGGTAGCGGAGTGGGCAACAGACTGCGTGGCCAGACAGGTCACCTCCCCACGGGCCCCCTGTGGGGCTGAGAGCCACTCTAGCTGGATGGGGGACCCTCTCTGGGGCCTCTGTGCGGGCCGGGGCAAGGGCCAAGCGTGGCCCAAAGCCAGGAAAGCAGCGCTACTTGGGGGCTTGCCCT
>PYXC01000495.1:8970000-9020000 GCA_015244755.2 Tenualosa ilisha | reverse complement strand
TCTGCTGATATCTGAATTCCACAGCCAAATGAATACACCCTTCCAGACATTCCTTTGAAGTGGAACTGTTGATTATGTGAAATAATGTATGGTTCATGGATGTACTGGAACACAAGCAGAAATACAAGGGTATACACACACACACACACACACACACACACATACATATACACACACACACATACACACACACATAGAGGAAAATAAGGAGAACTTCACTGAATTTCCTGACAAAAGAGAATGACTTCAAAGCCCTCACAGGACACATGCAAACACAGCGCCCTGTTCCGTACACATACAGGCAGAGCCAGTCTCTCTCACTCTTCCATGTCTCTCATCCCAAGTAAAGCCATAAATCCCAGCAATTTTGTTTTCCTGACATCTAGATGTGTATTTCAGCAGTGCCAGAAGAACTTGAGGGTTCGTATGAGGTTTGTCTTCGATTGGGTTTCGCTCTCACTATGACGGAGCGATCACAGGAATTACTTCTTTTTTTTTAGAGTGCTCTGGTTTATGGAGCTCTTGAGGGAGATGTGACAGTGTCAAGGTAACCTTGGGACTGTGGTTGAGTGACAACTTGATGTCAGCACTTCTCACATCTCATGCACTGTACGTGCACATGCACACAGAGACACACACACACACACACATACACACACACACACATACACACACACACACACACACACACACACACACAAATACATCAATACTAAAGCACACATAAGCACACACACCTATACACACATATACACACACACACAGACACAGACACATTCCTCTGTAACTCTGTGTTCATATTATATTGCCGCCGCCTCTGAGAGGGAAAGAGAGAGTGTAAGAGTAAGGGATAGAGAGAGCTGGGCGAGAGAGGTGAGACAGAGGGAGAGAGAGCGAGAGAGAAAGAGATATCCTCCAGGCTGACAGATTTCAGCAGTGTAAGTCTGGATCCTCAAATGTCATAGGCGAGCGGAAATCTTTAAAAGGCACATCTCAGACAAGAATAGAGTTTTAATCTCTCCTGTTACTTCTGACGCTTCCCCCACTATTTCCCCCCTCCATCCCTCACTCCCTCTCTCTCTCTTTCTCTCTACCTCTGCCTTCATTCTCTCTCTCCCCTCCTCTTTTCCACTTCTCTGTTGTCTGTCTGTCTATCTGTCTGGTGATTACCAGTCCAAATATATGTATATGTATATTTTGCTGAAGTGCCACATGAGAGTACTCTCCCAAGGCTTTGCTTTCCCCAAATAGATTTTCTAGCAACGAATCAGGGGACAGAAATTGAAGGCGGAGCCAATACATTTAAAATTCAAAATGCTCACCTACCACAAAATAAACAAAATGAATTCAAGAGTGTCCAGACTCTTTACATGCAGTAAACGAGTCTGGTCCACCAGGCTAGGTAGTTGGGGCACAAGTGCTAAATGATGGCTCAGTTTTCTACCAAAGCAGGTGAAGTTGCCGATTCTTAAATCCCACACAGCTAAAATGATGGTCAGGATAATGATGTGATGTCTGTGTTTAAATCTGTCTGTGGTGGAAACCAGAATAGTGGTAGTAGAGTAATTGTTTGATTTTCTTCAAACAAGCTGAGAATATCAGTCATTTTAGTGTGATGTAGTGTTTGGATAAGGGGTAATTTTCTGTAAATTATTGTCAGATGTTAGTCCTCAACTGGTGAAACAGGTGGACAGATTTTTTTCAGTGGTTCTCAAATATGATTTTATTGTAGACTTAGTTTTAGTGCTAAAATGTGTTTCTTAGAATGGCACCTCCATTCATACTCCAAAATGTCAAGCCTCTGAGTTAGTAAACTTAAAACTTTCCGCTCAACCATACTATCTTGCTCAGAGGTGGACTTACCATAAGGTAAACCAAGGCAACTGCCTAAGCTTTCTTCCAAATTTGACCCCTGTTGGGCCCCCCTAAATCATCCCTCCACCACTATTAACACCTCAAAAACATGCATAAGCTTATGTTGTTGCTGTTAACTGTATTCATGGATTTGTTAATATACCATATATCAAAATAGCAAAAAAATGCCTAATTCATGTATATCTAGTATTTGTCTTACCACATACACCCCCCAAGTCCCTCTGTTCCATGACTGGGAAAGATGAAAACATAATATATATAAAATATAAGCTGAAAATGATGAGAGTTGTAAAAAATGAAGACAGCTAGGAAGAAGTGATGGAGCTGTAGAAGGTATAGCCTACAGCTTCGCTGCTTAAGGTTTAAGGCTTAAGTTTTTTCATTACATTGTCAGCGGACTGAAAACAGCCTAACAACATTGATGTGACAGAGCCAACAACATCAGAGTTACAGCCCCCAGTAAGTGCATGAAACCAGAGAACGATGCCCTCGCATAAATTTGAGCAATATTTTGAGTATAATTTAACACCCCTACTTTCTCACAAGTAAGATACAGGTGATGCCAATGAATGTGCCTGGTTGTCTAGTTTCATTTAGTATTTTAACCTTCATCCTAGGAGTAGCTTTATGCATCCCACAGCTCCTGAAAAATAATGAAACCAAATTGTGTCAGCCTCACTATTTTTCATGTTTTTATTTTTTGGCAAAAGAGTGGATAATGGAAGTCTTTAATTGAGCCCCCTTCAGGCTTAAGTTCGGGTCTCTAGTGGAGAGATATCCTAGTATCCACACTTTGTATTAAAACATGGAAATAGCCTACATAGTAGATTGATTGTATTTCATCAGACCTTCTCTCTCCCTTTTCTCTCACATAGATGTATACATTACAATTTTCTCGCTTGTGTTTACCATGTGGAAATAGCAGTCTGCTGTTTGACTATATGGCCGTTTAACCCGAAATATAAACATGTGACCATAGTTTAGATGTAACCATAGTTTAAGTAGTGCTACACTGTAGGGCACGTTACAGTGGCAGTGTGCTGTGTCATTTTTCAGTCTTGGGGGTTGTATGGGGGATGGCTCTTTTTTTATATATCCGTGCTTAAAGAACAAATGTGGAGGGCCCCATGCCAGTATTTGCCTTGGGCCCCAAAATTGCTAAATCTACCCTTGATCTTGCTTGCATGAGAACTGGAGAATAATATTTATTGTTTGGAGAAATGTCTCTTATCTTTTATCTTTTAGATGTCTTCATGGTTTTGATTCTGTTTATAAGTTGTATCTGTTTATAAGTTTGGTAATAGTGTTGAAGCAATGCAGAGATAACTGGAGATAAAGAGATTTAAATGTCAAAGTTCCTTTCCCTCGCCCTCTCACATCAGCTTGTCGATAAGTACTAATTGCTGTCTCTCACACTTCCTTTTTCTATATGCTCACACAGATTTTCATTTGCTCATTAGCAGTTTTCCTCCTGACACATATACGTACACACACACATACACACACACACAGTCACACACACACACACACGCAGTCACACAGTCACACACACACACGTCTCTCCTGTTCCTCAATATATTCTCACTTGCCTTCCTTCTTTAGCTCTGCCATCTCTCTCTCTCTCTCTCTCTCTCTCTCTCTCTATCCTCCTTTTCCCCTCTCCTTTGAACTAGTATCACATGTGGTGACAGTGGCAGCAGCAATGCCCAGCTATTCACCATCCTAATGAAGTCCTCTCTTCCTTGCAGCTCTTGCAGTCCCCAACTCAGTGCATCAGCTGTCAAACAGCCCTTTCAATATGTATGTGTGTGTGTGTGTGCGTGTGTGCGCCCACCCACACGTGTGTGTGTGTGCATGTGTGTTTGCGTGCGTGTGTGTGTACATGTGTGTGTCCAACTACAAATACCAAATCCACCCACACACAACACACACACACACACACTCTCCCTCTCTCTCACACACACACACACACAGACTCTCTCTCTCACACACGTACACGCTAACACCTGCAGCTCTCAGATGACCATCCCTCCAGGGTTTCACTTCACTTCGCACCTGAGTGTTTGAAAACAACACATTTAGCACATCTGCAAACAACAGCAGTTTCTATCAAAGGGTCTGAAACGGCTCGTTTGGTTTGATTGTGATTGGCTGAATCATGTTCCAAGCTGTTGAAAATCCAGGGCAAACACACAGGTTTGCCTCTTCCTTATTACTCAGCCTGTCTCACCATTGCAGCGTTTAGTGTTGCCTGGTAACCACTTCCCCAAAGGAACTATATGATGTTTTGGAGGAAGCATGGTTATTTATTAATACACAATTTTTTTAATTTGTGTGGCTGTATTTAATGTAATCTTATTAAAGATTTAACAGTTTTAGAAAAAGTAATAAGTAACTGGAGTCTGTGGGTTTGCACTGGATGTAGAACGGCTTGGAATGCAATTCAGCCTATCACAAACAACCGAACCAAACAAGCAGTTTGGTAGAAACTTTGGTAGAGACTGCTGTTGTTTGCAGATGTGCAGATGCGCTTCGCGTCATGCCAGATACCACACCACTCTCGTGGCTTAATGCTTAAGCGTGATGCCACACAGAGGTGAGGATCTGCCTGAGTGGTTGCATAGAAGAGAATATTGTCTCAGTGAGGTGGAGACAGACAGAGAGAGTGTTGGCTGAGTGTTCACCCTAAGCCCTAACTGAAAACAAAGAACCGGGGGCAGCCTGCCCCCCAAACAGTAACACAGAGTTTCTCCAGAGGGACTGAAGGCAGCTACTTCTCTGGTATGTTTTGTTCGGTCCTTGGATCAAATATAATAGAGGCTTTGCTAGTCAAAAGCGTCTGCTTAGAAATATAAACATAAACAAATGTGATCTCCACCAGCATCGCTGACTGTACCTTTAACTGGTATGGATCAGCTACTCGTGAAGTCGATCCAAGTCAGTTGAAGCTGCTAGTGTAGGATTTTGTGGAATACTTTCAGTTTCGATTAGTTTTGAATGCAGCTTGGCATTCACTCGCATTTACAGTATTAAATCGATCACACATGGTAGAACGTGATAATATTGGAAAAATGGTGTAAGGCATATTGATTTGCATGTTTGCAACTTGCAACTTCAGTGGATATCTGGACCACATGGTGCCAGGCCTTTTTGACATAACATCAATAAAATGGTTTCTTCACATTCTGTTGATGTTTCCAGGTCATTTTGCATATTTTAACCTACTGTAAAAGTCGTGAGGTTACCATATTCAAATATTTTAACCGACGAAGGTCATCAGGCTGAAAATGTTTGTTCTCACCCTGCTGCTGATAAGTAGTAAGTAAAAAATAAAAAAGGCAACTGTGAAAACTGAAATATGAGTGTGATCCATCTTCTCTTAACCTAAAAGTACTTTCAATAATGGCCCTGTTGTTTGAGCTCACCAAGTGCTGTCGGTAAGAATTTGGCACGAGAGAATTTGGTACAACATGGTACAAACAATGAACCATCATTAACTTATTTTTTATTTAATTTCCAGTGGCCCCATTCAGTTAGTGTAGGCTGTCTGTTTGCTGTCTACTGTACGTTGTGGCAAATCCTCTTGTTCTTCTTCCTATCAACAGAACTTGAACTTGAACACCAGGGCTATTATGGTTGGAAGTACTCCGGAAGTCTTTCAGGTTTCAGGTTGTATTGCTTAGGGGACATTGGAATTGAGTCATGGAGGCAGAGATGGATGTTGGGTGTGGTGTGATGCAGGGCCCTGGAGTGTTTTCAGGAATAAGAAGTGCTGGCAAGGCGTTGTCGCGAGCGTGACTCAGTCCTAAGCAAAAGCGCTAGAAGTGTCAGGTGCATTGATCAGGGGAGAGAAAAAGGGGCCCACAGGAACTCCTTCAGTGTGTGAGACTGTGTGTGATGCATCAGTGTTTGGAGGTATCATTGTGTGTTAGTGTGTGTATTAGTGTGAATACGTGTGCCCGTGAATGAGCAACACCCCCCCCCCACACACACACACACACACGGACACAAACACACACAAATGTGCACGTGCACACACACACTCGTATAATATGTGGATACGCACACACATCAGGCCATCTATGCATTCTGAGACAGACAGCCGTGGGTTGCACGCCTGTGCCGCTTTGATCAATGCATTGTCTGCGGGGAGGCAGAGCGGAGCAGAGAGGAATGTGGAGAGACAGGCAGAGGAAGGGGTGGAGGGACGGAGGCATAAATATAAATCAGAGCACAGGTCTGCAGCATTGGGCGGACCGGTGGAGGCCATCATTAGGATCATCCATCACCAGGACCCTGGCACTCACTCCCCACCACCACCCATGCCCACCCCACGCCACCCTAACCAATACCCCACGCCACCCCAGGGGCTAGACGGGCAGTCAGACAGGGGTGGTGGTGGTGGGGAGGTTTGGAGGGTGGATATGGGGAGTGGGGGTCGGAGGCAGGAGTATCAGCTATGATGCATGGCCAGATGGGAAGACAGGGACACAGACAAATAATTTGCCTATTTATGTGTGTCTATGCGTACACACACACACACACACATGCACACACACAGAGACGCACGCGCACACACACACAACATAGACGCGCGCGCACACACACACACACACACACATACACACACGCACACACACACATGCACACACACGCACATATGCACACACACACACACAACACACAACATAGACGCGTGCGAGCATACACACACACACACACAACACAGACGTGGGGAGCAGTGAATCCTTGGCTGTGTCTGGTTCACATTTGGGCCACGTCTGGGGTAAATGTGACAGTCAAGGACTTCTGTGCTGAAGTGGAAGCAGTGTGATGAGCATAGACCCCAGAGGATGTGGATTCTGCTAATCCCGGCAGGCTGCAGACAGATGACCTCTCAGACCTGCTCCCAGTGGGGGACTCCCACATGCGCGACCTGGTCATTCAATGGCATTTGTCTGCATTCAAACTCAATTATTCTCTGGATTTGATTGAGCATGTCTGGTCGCAGCAACAGCAGCAAATGGAGGGAGATACATACAGACATACTCAGAGCTGATTCAGGGCTGGACTCAGGTCCCAGGGTCCCATAATTCATAAGAGTAGGTCATGTGTTACTGTAACAGAACACATCAAACACCTGATAAGGCCCAAGACAACACAGTCAACAGAGAAGCAGGAAGTAAATGACTACTCTAGAATGTCTGGAATGATCTGTCTTAAAAATTGTTAGTTCTGGCTCTGGATTATGATTGGCTGAATCATTGGCTCTACTTTACGTCATACCTAACAATGCCCCTCATAACTGATCTAAAATCAGTGGCACTAACGGCCTATGGGGTAGATAATTACAGAGAGGGACCACACCCCAACAGATCTCATTGAACAATGTCCCAACAGATCTCAATATAGTCAGCTATCTGTCCACTACTGGGCAAAATTCACCCATTCCCACCATCCCTCACAAAGAGTGCATTTACTGTACATGCATTTCAGTATGTCGAAAATGACTTGGATATTGCAGCTTTCAGTTTGTCCATGTAAATGCCTTAAATTTAGTAATTCGGTAGAGTACTCTGAAAGAAACTGGGATTACTGTAACATACAGTACTGTAACTTGCAAACACCTTATTCCCGTTTCTGACAGATGCATTCCAGAGCCTTATAACTCAAATGGATTGCTGATTAAAATCAAAGTTAGTCAAACTGTGTGTAGTTCAGTGGGAACACAGCAATAGCTAGTGCAAAAAACAGTTATGTGTCTGCAAATAGCTGTGTGTTTGTGCGTGTGTGTGTGTGTGTGTGTGTGTGTGCGAGTGTGTGTGTGTGTGTGTGCGAGTGTGTGTGTGTGTGTGTGCGAGTGTGTGTGTGTGTGTGTGAGAGAGAGAGGGAGAGAGAGAGGGTGTAAATGAAAACTAGAAGGGTCATTATAGAAAGAGTCCATAAATGGAAATGAATTATGCAGACATTATTGCAGTTATGGTCAATCTCAATCTAGCACAAACTAGATATTATTTTTAGGGACATTAGGTAAACATTCACGGTATGAATAAAGCCTTTACATTTCTTAGTCCCTTTCTTTTCTCCCTTTGTGAGAGCGAAAGAGTAAGAGAGAGAGAGAAAGAGGGCAAGAGAGTGCAACAGACACAGTGAAGGATAGAGAGCGACAGACAGACAGAGCAGGCATGGTTCAAACCGATTAAATATAAGCGATTAACATTATGTATGGTTTGCCAAATTAAGATGTATATTTCGTCCTTGCTGAGGGGTAATTGGGTCGGAGATTGATCGGAGGGGACTGAGAGCGAGGGGCGCCGTGCTGCCACGTTGCTCCCTCCATCATAACAAATTGATGAATGTCAAATTTTCCCAAAGCAGCCACTGAGCCTCAGGGGCGGCAAGGGAGAGAGATAGAGCGAGGGAGAGAGAGAGAGAGCGAGGGAGAGAGAGAAAGGGCCTGAAATACCAATTGGGAGGTAATGGCTCTGCCCTTGAGCAATATTCTGCCTATTTCTAGGATAAGGAGGAGAGAGAAAGAGAGAGAGGAGGAGGAGGAGGAGGGAAGTACCTAATGCTTTTGTGGAAAATAAAACTTCCTGAAAGTTGCCATTTATAAGGAGGAAGATAGGAATCTACCACAGGGGGAGGGGGGGGGGGGGGCTTAATAACTTGGGCTTGGGTCAGGTATTCTGTTCTGTCTCTCACACGATTACTTTTAATATAATATCCTCTTCATCTTTCTCTCTGTTCCTCTTACCTTCATCCATTCCCCATTCTCTTTCTCTCTCTCTCTCTCGCTCTCTTTATCTGTCACTCTCCTCCTGCCCTTCCCCATCTACTTCTGTGTCTTGCTCTAACTCTGAATCTCTCTCATCTCTCTCTCCCCGTCTCCCAGTGGAACTGTAAAGAGACCCACCGCTCTCTGTCTCCTAACGGAGTCCATATTTAACATTTTATTGCATCTTTCTTCACAGCTGGCCGCCAGCCAATCAGAGAGCTCCCTTTGGCCGCTGGACGAGTCGAGAGTCTCGCCACTCCGTTGAACCCTCTGAAATTGGCTCGGTCGTTGTCCTCTGTGACATTGACTTAACATGGCTGTCACCCATCAGTTGCTTTTATAGTGACACAGACAAAATGGTGAACTATTAATAAGCTTCAGAAAGCCGTGAAGTTCTTAATGTTTTTTTTTTTTTGGTTTGTCCTTTTTTGGCTCTACCTGTAAATATTGAAATCTTTTGATTGGAATCTCAACACAAACTTTGACCTTTTTAAGGTCTCATTTCTTTTGTTCATTTCTCTTCATGACTAGTTATAACTGAATGACTCAGCCATTAACTCCATTCCCTTGTTACAAGACTATTTTGTCTCTTTTCAACAGCACATGTCCATTATATTATTCCATTCAGCGCTGTGGCATAAAACTATTAATATGGTGTGTGTGTGTGTGCGTGCGCATTTGAGTGTTTGTGTGCTTAGCTGACCTTGACACATAGTGCTCCTAAATCACCCAGCTCCAATGGCATGGCTCAAAAATGTCATGTATGCCTAGTGTGTGTATGTATGTGTGTGTGTGTGTGTGTGTGTGTGTGTGTGTGTGTTGGATCCCTGCTTTGCCCTTGTTCAGACTCTGATGGTGGTGTTCCCATTCATTCCCTTGTCCCCTCCATCCCTCGTGTGCTGTGCTGTGGGCTGAGGACGTCAGGAGTGACCTACATTGGGCAGGAGTTGCTGTAGTAAACAGGAGCAGAGATTAGCATGTAGCCCAGCTCATCTCTCACTCTCACAGGCACTAATTGAAGACAGCTCCCATTGTTTGTGGGTTGCTCGTTAAACAGACTCACCCCCGCCAGCTCTTTATCTCTCTCACTGTCGCTTTCCTTCTCTCTTCCCCTCCTTTTCACCGTTCTTCCCTACCTCCGTCTGGTTGTCTCTATCACCATTTCATCACATTTCTCTACTGTTAGGTCCATTAATGTTTTCTTTTCTTTCCCCCTCTCATTTGTTACCCTCACTATGAATGTTCCTCTCTGTCCGAGCCCTTTTGTCTTCAGGTCCTTTCCCTCTCTTTCTCTCTCTCTTTCTCTCTCTCTCCCTCTTTCCCTCTGTCTCTCCCTCTCTTCCCTCCTCACCTCACATCATTTTGTCAGTCTGTCTTTTTCTTTTTCAGTTCTAGTCTCTTGCTTCCTTTGTCTCCATCACTCTCCACGTATCTTTCTTTCTAGTTAATAGTATCTCTCACTTTCCTTCAGCAACTGTATAATGGTGTTTTCTCGCTCTCTCTCTATCTCTCTCTCTCTGTCTCTCTCTCTCTCTCTGTCTCTCCTGCAGATGCTGGCTCTGGCTCGGGGGATGACGGTAAGTCGATGAGCTGCTGTCTCACCCATTTCTTTTGTCTGGTCTCAGACTCAAACAGGAGCGCTGCTACAGGAGTGCTGTCATCCCACACACACATAAACACACACGCATACAAACACACACACACACACACACACACACACACACACACATGCACACACACACACACACATGCACACACACACACACACATACAAACACACACACACACACACACACACACACACACACACACACACACACACACACAGATGAACACACAAACACAATTCCTGAAATTACAGTAATTTCTAATTTTGAAAGTAACAGCATTGCCCATTAGTCAGATGGTGTGCACAGATATGCACAGACAAATGTATGCATACCCTGCCCAAACATGGCACACACACACACATACACTTAGAATCATTCCCTTTTGAGCTCCATTTTTGTAACAGACTTGAGCCATGTGCGCACACACACACACACACACACACACACACACACACACACACACACACACACACACACACACACTTCATACCCTTTTGCTGTAACATGTCGATCTTTTTACACACACGTGTCTTCAAAAAAGCTGCCGGCGGGCTGATGAGTGATTTAACGTCTTATTTGTCACATTGGGCCCCTATCTGAGGTCTCTCCCTAGGTGGTCCACAGCGTGCCATATTGAAATGACACAGTCACAACATAAAGGTTATATTGTTGGCAATGCTCTGTAAAGTGAGACATGCAGAAACAAGATGTTTGATCAGGAAGGTTCAAAAAAAATCACAGATCTGTGTAGGTGTCAATGTTTAGATGAAGCCTACCCAGATAAACTCCCAAGAGAGAAGAGCAGAGAAAGGGAGAACAGATTAATGGAGGGATGATGAAATAAAGAAAGTTTTATTTATATAGAAGATTAATCACACTGGAGGCTGCTTGTCAGTATCAAACACCAGCCAGTGCTTTGACAGAACCAAGTCAGGATGACAACAGAATTGCGCAAATCTAATGGCTATCAGTTAGAAAAAGGACGCATGGAGCTCACCGTGCATGACTGAAGGAACTATGTTTGAATGAACAACTTAATGTAACTGGAAGTATATATAGATACATACTGTAGCATAGATAGATAGATAGATAGATAGACAAACATACAGATAGATAGATAGATAGATAGATAGATAGATAGATAGATAGATAGATAGACAGGCAGACAGACAGACAGACAGATAGATAGATACATAGATAGATAGACAAACAGATAGATAGATAGTCAGACAAACAGATAGATAGATACATAGATAGATAGATAGACAAACAGATAGATAGATAGACAGACAGACAGACAGATAGATAGATAGATAGATAGATACATAGATAGATACGGGAATTGGAATAGGAAGGTGGAGAGACCTTACAATGTGTGAGAGAGAGGAATAAAAAGAAAGAATGAGTGGAGCAGAGAAAATCAGAAAAAGAGAAAAGAAGAGGAGGGTGAGAGGAGAGAGATGGACATAGAGATAAGGAGGGAGGAACGGTGTGTGTGTGTGTGGGGGGGTTGGGGGCAAGGCCAGGTGAGAAAGGAAGTGAGATGGAGTGATTATGCTTCAGGTGGAGATAGAGACAAAAATAGAGACCCATATATCCCACAATCTCCACAATCTCTGGACTAAACCAAAACACAACAGACCTGTAGAGCAGTTTGAGGCACAATGTATCACAGCAGCTTCATTCACAGACAGTTTAATCCTCACAGGCCTAAGGACACTAGAGTAGTCTGAAGATTGCATATGAATATTATACTACAATACTCTGCAGTATATATTTCCTGCAATGTGCTGCATGTAAGCAGGATTGGTGTGTGTGTGTGTGTGTGTGTGTGTGTATGTATGTGTGTGTGTGTGTGTGTGTGTGTGTAAGATGACACTGCCATGTTGTCATAAGAGATTGACAAGTTACCGCGACCTTTTAACTCCCTCACCCATCTCTTCATTTCCCCTTCAGTATCTCTATCTATCACTCTCTCTGTCTTTCCTTTTGCTGTCTTTTCCTCTCTCCTTCAACCTACTACTCTATCCCTCTTTCTTTCTTTCTTTTTTTCTGTCTCCTTTTCATATTTCCTTTCTTACCCTCCATCTCTCTCTCTCTCTCTCTCTCTCTCTTTCTCGTTCTGTCCCTCTCTTTTACCTCCCATCTCTCTGTTTCTCTCTCTCATTCTCTGTTCCTCTGTTTTACCTCCTATTTCTCTCTTGCTTTCTCTTTCTCTCTCTCTCACTCCTTTTTTCTCCCTGCTCTGTGTGTCTGCGTTGCTGGGCTGGGCTGGGCTGTATCGCTGCGCAGGGGGCCTGAGTGGCAGCAGCACCAGCAGGCAGGTTAAGGCTCAGTCTGAGAATGAGGTGAAATCAATAAGGCAGTGCTCTTAAGTAGTTTTGGGGGGAAAGTTTGAAAAGGCCATTAGTCTGGGCCCTGTGGCCTGTAATTGGGTTTGGGTGTTGACTCTGAATGCCTTTTATCAGCGCAGAGGGATGAGCCTGAGCTCAGGAGAGAGGAGAAGAGAGGGGAATGTGTGTGTGTGTGTGTGTGTGTGTGTCCATGTGTGTGTATGAAAGAGAAAGGTTGTGTGTGTTTGTGTGTGTCCATGTGCATGTGTTTGTGTGTTTGTGACTGTGTTTGTGTGTGTGTGTGTGTATTTGTGAGAGAGGGAGAAAGATAGAGAGAGAGAGTTTGCATGCAGTGTGTTTGTGGGTATATATGTCTGGCAACAGCGTGTGTGTGTGTGTGTGTGTGTGTGTGGTGTGTGTGGTGTGTGCCTGCCTATGTGTTTGAGAGGTAGTCTATATCTGATTGAGATGCAGGAAGACAGTGCTGCTAACGAGGCAAGCTATAATGAGGTTCGCATCTGGACCACTCCCCGGCCGCACGCAAAGACACATACACACACACACTCACACAAACAGACACATACACACACACACACACACACACACACACACACAGCCTGTTACTGCATTCATTAGCCTTCATGTCAGACTCCTTCATTTTCCCTTTATTCTGTCTCTCTACTGGAGATCAGACAAGAAAAGTTTTGATTGTTAACTCTGAGACATGCATTACTAATCCTGATGAGTCTGTGCATGTGTGTGTGTGTGTGTGTGTGGAAAATCAGTAAAACAATAAAATGCATACAATTGGTATGACATGAATGATTATATGAAGTTTACATTTTTTTGTACATTTTTTAATTTAAGCTGCCACTGTGTCTCACGTTATGGATGTGGAACGTTATGGAACAAAAATCTATTTTCCGTGGAATTACTCATATTTTTTTGTTCACGCCTATTTGATTGCCTGGCCTTTGTCTACTCATCTTTCATCTTACCTTATGTTTTTTATGATATATTTATGTTTGTTATGTTGATACAAGTCTCATGTTAGGTTATGTTTTTTCTCTCCTAAGCATTTCTGTATCCTCTTTATTTGTCTATTTCTGTCTGTATTTTATTTGTGTTAGTGTATGCGGTGTGTGTTTTTTTTTTATGTGTGTGTGCGCGCGTGTGTGTGTGTGTGTGTGTGTGTGTGTGAGTAAAACATGCCTCCTCTGTGTGTCCTCCAGCTGGTAGCGAGGGCTCAGCAGAAACCAGCCAGAGGGAGACGTCCACCTGTGACATCTGCCAGTTTGGTGCCGAGTGTGACGTGGACGCAGAGGACGTGTGGTCAGTACTGAGCTCTTCATCACTACAGACCATACTCAACACTGAGAATACTCAGTACTACTAATCAACACAGACCATACTCAACACTGACCACCATACTCAACACTGACCAATACTCAGTACAGATACTCAACACAAACCATAATCAACACTGACCATCATAGTCAACACAGACCACCATAGTGTTTTTTGTTTGTTTGTTTTATAGGTCATTTAGTGAACACTAGCTATTACACTACCCTCTAGTGTTTAAAAGTCACACAGCATCCTCTCAAATACTCTGCAGTAAGTATACCATCAGAATTCAGCCATTATGTAAAAGCACTTGGGGTAGAGTACATTAAGTCTCAGGTCAACTCTGGCTTTTGTTTGTGGGAAAGGGTAATTGATAAACTTCAAAAACTTAACGAGTAGAATGTTTGTATGATGCTACAAAATGTAATTTTATTTTGAATGAAATTAAGTAATAATAGAATGAAGAGTGAACTGCAACTCTACTCTGCTTCAGAAAAATCTCTCATGGTGCACCAGGGTTCCAGGAGCCTCAAAAGCTCCATCAGCCTGCGCTGGTCTCTGATGACACTGACATTCTTCAAATACCGACGCAGGCTGTCTGATCTAGGAGGGGGTTTTATGCAAAATATGCATCTAGGAGGGTTCAACTGGGACTCTCCTTCAGGGGTTTCTGTGAGGATGACACAAAGTAGGACTGGCACCTGCAGTGGGTCAGAACGCGTAGGACCTTGCCAATTGTCTGCATTTTCACAAAGTTGACCAGGCCATCAGTGAAGTTCCCAGTCCACTCATGGCTAACAGTTATATCTTTCAGCAGTAGCTGTGTGAGGGGAATGTATGGAAGGCGGAGGTCATGTGTGTTGCATGTGTTGCATGCATTCTCTCATACCTTTCCATCATGAGTTGCTTGAGCATGGCAAAGAAACATGGATCAATCTTTACCTCACTCTTCAAGAAGTGAGCCACCGCAGGTTCCCCTTTCAGCAATGGACCATAGAGCGCTGCCCACTCCACCACCAGCTGGATGATGATGCCACATCTGTTGTGCAGGGTAGCTGCACTCACCGCCTCAAGGCCTGCCATGGACACGGCCTGGTAGCGACTAAACAGAGCAAAGCACAGCTGCTCAGTAGGCATGTAGATCAGGTGAGTGAGCAGGCCTCATAAAGAGCATGATTTGGTCACTGCCTGTAGTCTCAGAGTCCATTTTGTGAAGCAAGGGCTCTAGCAGCCTCATGGGAGTTCCTGCTATTACAGCGAACCTGAAAGACAGCTTCCTGTTACTTCCTCCAATCTCCAGTCCAAAGTTTCTCTGCAGGAGCAGAGTAAGTTTGCCATGTTCCTTCACCTGGAATGTGTTGACATTCACATCTGTAAGGATGATCGTGGCACTTGTCTTGCCCACTCTCAGGAAGTGGCAGTCTGCTATCCTGACAATGGGGTTAGCGTGGGGCACCACCTCATCCACGTCCCATCTCCCAGGGTCTCTGCCATCATGTAAGGTGGCCAGGTTACCCTTGCACCAAGTGATGAGATCAACTAGTCCCTACCAGATGATGACAGATGAAGTCCCCTTAGCCCTGCCTGAACAAAACAGTCCCCATTTGTACACGGAACTCATGGACACCAACAGAGTCACCAGCTCTTTTCATACCCTCTCAGTGTTGAGTCTCCTGGTCAGAGTCTGGCATTGGATGGCTGGGATACAGGCCTTTCTCTCCTCCTTTTTCTTTAGCATGGTGTTGGCCTCAGACTCTACCTCTTCCTCTTCCATCATTCCCACTCTGTCAATAATTTTTCTTGCAGCTTCCGCGTTGGCCTCTGTGGTGGCCTGTGCAGCTCACTCGACCTCCGTGCATCTCTGGTGAGAGCTTTTCTTTAGGTCGTTTTGGCCACAGACATGAATCATTGCCTCTTCATCCTCGATCCCTTTGCTGTCCTAATTTTTCCAAAGTTTGTTATCCAATCCACATAATACAGCCTCAATCCTGACTCTGTCCTGTAACTCTGCATTGTCCTCATCCTTAGCTGCACTAAAGCAGCAAAGACTGTGCAGAGCTCTCCTAAAGTGTGGCATTCTACCAACCACTGGATGAGTTGCTATGGTGTTGCTATGGTGATGCCGCAGCGCGATGGTTGCCTGATTAGTTATCCGTTACTTTTTGATTAGTTTGGCATTTTTATGGAGCGCTTCTATTCAAACATTGTGCTCCAATTGATCTGTTTGGATAAGTGATGTGATCAGTGCATATAGAAGATATAGATATAGATATAGAAAGTGTGTTGGCTGCCGCATCCCAGCTTTTAGGTTGCAATGAGAGAACAGATGATTTGTTCCAGTTGATTGAATATTCAGATATATTGAATGAGTAAATAACTTTGATTGTGTCTTTCAGGGAAATTAAAGGGTCCTGCAGTAAAATAGAAACAGTAAAATAACATCTGCATAGAAGCTGATTTTGTGATGATTTTTTTTTGTCCGAATACCTTTGATGAGCATGTTTTGGCGGATGGCAGCTGCTAGAAGATGGTGAACAATAGTGGTGAGAGTGAGCACCCTTGTCTAGTCCCTCTGTGCAAGGGGAAGCTTTGTGAAGTTAGTCTGTTGGTGGTGATAGTGGCTGACAGTGAGCTGGACAGCAGCAACCAATAAATGAGACCCTGAAGCCACTAATGTGGAAAAATGTTTTCCTTCTTTATGGAGCTGTTTCATGATTGGAACGAGGATTCTGCTGTCTGAATTTCTTTTGGGAATTGGTCGTTGATTCCATAGTCAGTTCTTTTTGACTGCTTTCCTCAGCTTTTGATGAGTTCTTTGTGTTTGTAATGTTCGAACTTTGTGATTATTGACAGAGGTGTGTTGCAGTAAAGGGAAGACAATGAACATGCTGGAATGTAATTTCTTACAGTTGTCACGGTAGCTTTAGGGATTCAAGCATGAAATATTTTAGTGCTTTGTCTGCATCATCCGATATGTTTTGAAGTATGCTTATTCCAGAGAAGATGATATTGTGATGAAACTCCTGCATGCTGTGGCACTGGAGGTCCAAAATTGTCTCTTTAATGTTTTGGTTTTCTTGGGTCTGAGTTGTTACTCCTTTCAATTTGTGTTTTTTGAGTATTGAATGTGTGACTGGGAGAACTCAAGGCTAGCTTTCACTTCTTTGATGTCTGTATGAAGCAGTTTGAGTATTGACAGTTATTATTTGACTCAAGCACATTGACCTCTATTACTGTTAAGTCGTTGAGTCTCGCTTTTTTTTTTTATTGTTGGTTGGCCTATTATGATGACATTATAGAAATAGCTGTCGATGTAGGTGAAAAAGTTATAGTTGCCGTCGGGTGAAAACCATGTATGTTCTCATCGTAGGGAGTTGCTTATTTAAAGCACACAGCTTGTTTTGTGTCTCAGTAGGCATATCTGATGGGATTTTTACTGTCAACTAGAACTGGCCTGAGAAGACAGGTTACATAAACACAGATAAGTTATATAAAATGCAACTGTGCTGACCCCTTGACTTTGAAGTGACCTGGAAGGCCACATCTGTATGGTCATGCCAAGCTGTGATGGGGTCGCACACTCAGGGGTTGAGCATCTCTTGTTTCTGGGGAGACTGTTGCCATGGAGGATATTTTTAGCCATCGGGTGGGGGGGTGGGGCGGGGGGGGTGAGACTGTCTGCCTGTTGTGTGATTGGGTTCGTGCTTCTCCAGACCCAACTGCCCCTTCATTACAGCGCTCTTCAAATGGCAGCTGGGACCCTGAGACGTGGGGAGCTGTCCACACCCGGCACAGATTCGGCAGGGAGTCGTTGGCTCTCTCGTCTCGTCTTAGTCCCCCTAATTTGCCTAAAACGCCACGCTGTGCCACTTAGTCTAGCGGGGACCCATGTTAATTGGATTGCTGTGGGGATTATGCAGGTTGCTGCCGACTCAATCTGCAGAGATGATGGATTGAGTCAGTGTGTGTGTGTGTGTGTGTGGTGGTGGGGCAGATAAAAAAGAGAAATTGAGAGTACAGTGTGTGTGAGAGTGAAAAATAAAACTTATAGATAGAAGAGTCTGTTGGAGTGAAAGAGAGTAAAGAAAAATGGAAAGAGAGTCAAAGAGAAAAAAGAATGAATGGAGAGTAAGATATGGTGAAAGAGTGTGACAGAGAGCATGAAAGAGAGATGTGGAGAAATACATGAGAGAAATGAGTAAGAAATGGAGGGAAGAGAGAGGCAAAAGATGGAGAGATAGAGAGGAAGCAGACTGGTGGAGGGAGAACAGTACGGAAAGCAGCTGCTCACTTTACTTTCGTCTTTGCTTAATGGAGTTCCCCAAGTGCTGGGATTAATGCCTTACAACCTAAGGCAGTCAATTATCATTCAAATACCTTAGCTGAGCCCTTGCCTTGAAATATCTGTGTGTGTGTCTATGTGTGAGTGTGGCTGTGTGTGTGCGTGTGTGTGTGTGTGTGTAATCCTTAAATTAATCCACGCTGACCACTTCACTCAGTTACCCAGCAGTTCTATTTCTTAGCTCTTCCAGGTTCTACCAATGTATTAACAGTGGTTCCGACTGAGCCCTGGTCTCCTGTCAATTGGCATAGACATGCACTACATAATTAGACATATATAATTAATCAGTAATTGAACCATGCACTTGAGTTAATGATCTCATTACATGCTGAGGTGAGCCATTCACAGGTTCACCTAGGTTAAAGGTATGGAGATACTGCTGCATTTTAATGCTTAATCAACACTAATGACTTTGGTAGGGCCCTCTACAACAACTTAGGCAAGAGGGGATATAGTCTTACATACTTACAGCAAATTAATTGAAACTCAATGTGAAGGAGGTGACAGGGTCTGTTTCTCCAAAGCGTAAAGGAAAACATCTGAAGAACATTCCAAGAAATATTCATGCAAAGCAGAGTTTCTAAAAGTTGTGAAAAAAAGAGAAAGCATTACTGAGGGCTGATTCCATCCCTGTTTTTTTTTTACTGCTAGTAAATGCAGATGGAAGGTGTGTGTGTGTTGGGGGGGGGGGGGGTGTGGGGGGTTGTCAGGGTATGTGCAGCCTTGGTAGATTTTTTTCACACATTGTTGGTTCACATGTTTCAACAAAGTTGTCTCTAGGCAGCAGCAAACTCTTTATCTGGACTGCTAGATCTTCTGTATGTAGTAGCATGGTTAGATCCATCCCAGTGTGATGCAGTTGAGATTTGCCAAGGAATGGCAATGGAGATTGACAATTCTCAAATGCAGCAGGCAAAGAGAAGTGCAAGTAGGAAGGACGAAGAGAAGTGTGAAACTACAGAAAAGCCCTTTCCTTGAATAGATTTTACTTGTCCAGTTTAGAGCTTACAAACAAGTGTGCTATGGGTATTCTGACTGACCCCGAGGGGGCTTGGCATAAAACTAAACCTTGATAACACAGCGCCCATGAAACACTTGAAAACTCTTGGACATTCATTACATGAGGGTGTAGTTGAAGAACCAGTGGATCTTCATATTTCATTAGTCAGGGATTCAGTAGCTCAGTCGTTTAAGTTTCCTAATGAAATGCCATAACAGGAATAGAAAAAAAGTAATGACATGAGGACTGTGGTGCTTGACATCAGAGCGTCAGTGTCTGGTCAATGGGAAGACGTACAGCACGAGTTGTTGTTGTTGTTTGTTTGTTGTCGTTTACTGCCATAAGCCTCCTGGGCACACCTCCACCTATATGGAGACAACACAATGTGTGAGTGTGTGTCTCGCGGTCTGAGATCCAGAAATAAAGTTATGTGGCTCTCAGTGCCAGCACATGGATTTTAATGAACCCCCTGGAGGACGCTTTGAGGTTTGTTCCATCGATTACACATTCTGGTGGAGCGCAGCAGAATTTGAAAATAAAGTTTTTGCCGCAACACTTGTCCTGTTTTTGTTTGTGTGTGTGTGTGTGAGTTAGTGAGAGAAAAAGAAGGAAGGGGTGTGTGTTGGCTTGCTTGTATGTGTACTGTACGTTTATGTGTGTGTGTGTGTGTGTGTGTGTGTGTCGGTTATGTTTGCGTGTATGTGTGTGTGTGTGTGTGTGTCAGACCTAATTGAGGATTAATTCATGGCAGGGGTAATTGGGGGATGTGAGTTGCCAGTGAGCCTTGCTGTGCCCAGCTATGTTTGTACTGACTGTGATAGGCAATTAGCGGCTACATCTGGTGCTATTGATTCCGTCTGGCCCTTAAACTGAGAAGCTCTGGGTCCCACTTATAAATTCATGCCCACCCTGCCCATCCCAACACCCATCAGATTTTTTTTTTTTTTGTTCTTTTTTTCTTGGCGTGTATAAGCTTGCCTTGCCTTCAGATCACTTTTTTTGGCAGGGCTTGAAAGGCTAGCAACTGAAGAAGCTGAAATACTGCTGCTGTGGCTCTCTTTCTCTCTCTCTCTCTCTCTCTCTCTCTCACTTTCCCAAGTGAACTTCCCCAAAGTCACTGTGGCCATTTATAGAAAGTACACAAAAAACTTTAACTAGTTTAACCAACTTGATTTCAGTTGGTGATATGAAGTGATTTGATATTTAAACACTACATATTTAAACAATCCCTCTCTCTCTCTCTCTCTCTCTCTGTCTCTCTCTCTCCCTCCCTCTCTCTCTCTTTCTCCTCTTCCTCCCCTCTCTCATCAATAAAATATACGGCATTATACGGCTATGCTGTATTATGCAGTACTACTCTATGTCCACACACACACACACACACACACACCAGAGAGTGCTATGAAATTGTGCACCACTGGTGGGTAAATCAATAGTCTATTATAGAGTGTTTAGAAGTGATAACTTCCCCTGCTGTGATCAGTAAACTCTTTACATGGCTGGAAGAGGAGGGGGAGGGAATGGAGTAAAATGAACACAGGCTTAGTCTTTCAGTTATGTGGAGAGTTCCCTTTTTCACATGTTGATGTGTGTTGTCTGTGTTTGTATGTGTATGTGTGTGTGTTTGTGTGTGTGAGTGTTTGTTTTTTTGTCAATCAAGTGGCATCAATACAGTGACTTCAGGAGGGAACAACAAGGGTAGTTGAATAGTGTACTTGAACCACCCACACAAATACTCATAGTGGTGATTTAGAAGTGTGTGAGAGAGAGCTTGCTTGATGGCAGGGTAACTGTCCAAGGTCCTGAAATACTTATACACACTGACTTATTCTACACCAACACAACACAAAAAACCTTGGTGCAACAATCTGTTGTAGAATAAAAATGTGAAAGGTAAACAGTGTCTGGGTGGGATAGTGGGACAGCAAATCTGCACTGGATTTTATGGCATGAGAGATATTGTGGTACAGATGGGAATCACTTATAGTGACAAGAATGAATGTCTGTTTGTCATCTAGCTGGTTCTCCAATCAATCTTAAATTGGGATCTGTAAATAGATTCTGTAGTGGTCCACTAGAGCTTGGGCAAAGACCTCAGAGGCCTGACCCACAATCTATACAATAGGCTACAATGTAGTTACACTATATACCATAGCTGGATTTTACAATAGCCCATCACTACCTGGTGTGCGTGTGTGTGTGTGTGTGTTTGTGTATGTGTGTGTCTGTGTATGTGAAAGAGAAGGAGACATACAAAGAGAGAGAGAGAGTTTATGGTGGTGGTTGAATGTAATTTTAAGAAAAAAAACACCCACCAATCCTTTTCAAGACAGCTGTGTGTGAGTCACCCAAAGCTCTTATCTTTATTTTCTTCCTTCTGACTTAATTGGCTGACAGAGAAAGATGTCAGTAGGTTTGCACAGATGGAGTCATATTTTGGTTTAGTGATCATCGTTTCTGCTTGTGTGTGAGAGAAAGTTGGTGTGAGTAATATGGGGTGTGTGTGTGTGTATGTGTGTGCGCGTGTGTGTGTGCGCGTGCGTGCGTGTGTGCGCATGAGTGTTGCATTAATGTCTTGAGCTGGGAAAGCAAGGGTGTGTGTATTCATTATTCATCAGCTTCAGGCAAGATCCCTTCTTGTCCATTGGACACCTGCCAAGAAACACACACCCATGAAAGGCCACACACACACACACACACACATACACACATTACAACAACTGCACTTACAGTATATAGCGCTCAACACACATAAACACATCTAGAAGAAAATAAGACCCTCATGTACAACTGTGAATTCCTCACCTTATCATACTCACAAACACAAACAAGAGAAATTTCATTGAAAAGTGCTGCATATGGTTAAAAAAAAACAACAACTAAATTATTTCAAGAATATATTTGATCTGTCCCTTGGTAATGTCCAGATACATAAGCTTTGGATAAAAGCATCTGCAAAGAACCCGAAAGACAGACATAAAACATATAACATATAACATAAGACATAAACATTAATAACAAAAACAGAAGGCATGGTGAGGAAATGTAGGAAAGCTGAGCTGAATATAAAGCAAAGCTTCGCCGGCCCAGGGGAGAGGGAGAGTAAAGGGCTTTACCAACAGCTGTATATTATTAGCCTGAGGGCAAACCACGGAAACCCTTGACCCACACTTGGAGCAGACATTACTTTTCAAGGAAATCAATGCTGTACCTCTTCTGCCCCCCCCCCACACACACACATACACACATACCCATTACATCATTAGGACAGGTGTGGTCAATGATATGTATACAAGGTTTTGCCACTGCAATATCTGATGCATATTTACTAAGGTTAATCAGGAGGTAATGCTACAGCTGTGTGTGTGTGTGTGTGTGTGTGTCTGCGGAAGGGACGCCGGTGTCATTGTGGGAAAATCTGCATGCATGTTTGTTCTGAAAGTTTTCAGACTGCACAACTATGTGTGTGTGTGTGTATGTGTGTGTGTGTACTAACAACCCTTGTCGGTGCACTTGCAGGTGTGTGTGCAACATCGATTGTGCCCACAACAACTTTAACCCAGTGTGTGCGTCAGACGGCCGCTCCTATGACAACCCTTGCCAGGTGAAGGAGGCGTCGTGTCAGAAGCAGGAGAAGATCGAGGTGGAACACCTCGGCCACTGCCAAGGTGAACACTCTCCTCTTCCACATCCCCCTCTCTCTTTTACTCTTTCATGTGCTGTCTCTTTCTTCTAGTGTTACACATTCACTCTATCTCTACATCTCTCTATCCCATCATCTCGTATTTATCTCCCTCTCTTCCTCTGCCCCATTTTGCTTCTATCTCTCTATCACATGATGTCTTTTACTCTTTCTTTCTCTCTCTAGCGCTCATGTTCTCTTTCACTCATTCTTATCTCTCTCTCCCTCTTTTATCTCTTCCACTCACTGCCTTTCATGCTTTTCACCTTCTCTATTCCTTTCTCACCTCTCTTTCCCTCTTTCCCTCATCTTTGTCTCTCTGTTTTCTCTCTCTCCTCTCCCACTTCCTCTCTGTCAATTTTTCTTTGTCTCCCTTTCCTCTCTTCTTCTTTGTACATCTTCTTTCCCGTGCACTGTGTACCCGAGCTATTCTGTGTTTACAGTCGGGCTGGTTTCTCCTTTCTCTCTCTTGCTCCTGTCCTTCAAACGTATCCCCACAGGTGTGTGTGTGTGTGTGTGTGTGTGTGAACCCATGCAGTTCAACTTAGGGAACAGCAGCTTCTCTTTCTCTCTCTCTCTATCTGTCTCTCTCTCTCTTTCTCTCTCTATCCCTCTTTCTGTATCCTTCTCTCTGACCTCCCTCATGTTAGGAGGCATCCCCAGAGATGGGCCTCCCACATAGCGCCTGAGCTCAGGGTCACCGGAACAGGGAGCAAACACACACTAGAATCCCTTAGGCCACTGTCTGTTCCACACAGGCCACCATACCTCACACACGCAACCCTGGGCCTGATGACTGTATGATCAAGTGGTGCAGCTGTGTGGTGCGACTTGTTTGACTGTATAGTGTGTGTGTGTGTGTGTGGTGTGTGTGTGTGGTGTATGTGTGAAAGTGAGGGAGAGAGTTTCAGACTATGTGTGTCTCTGGAGCATGTCTATAATGTGTGTATGTGTGTGTGCGTGTGTGTGTGTGTGTGTGTGTGTGTGTGTGTGCAAAAGTGAGGGAGAGTTTCATACTGTGTGTGGCCAGGGCTTTGATTAATGGAGTGTCCTCTGGCCCACTGAAGCTTATACACTCACACACACACACATAATACACCACAGAGTCACTGGTACTACATTGATTCCCTTGATCTGCAGGAGAGAACACAGAGAGAGGAAAAGAGAGAGAGAGAGAGAAAGAGAGCGAGACAGAAAGTACATACACCCATTAACCTGCAAAAGTATGATCAAACACATTCTCACAGTTACACACACACACACACACACACACACACACAAATGCACAGAGAGGTAGATTCCCCCACTTATACACATACTTATACACATTTACTGTACACAAACACTTGCATTGACACACATTGAAACACTGAAACATGCTGACGTACACACGCTCTTTACATGCACTTCCCCATACACACACACACATACACACGTGTGCACAAACACACACACACACACGCGTGTGCACAAAATACACACACACACACACACACAAACACACACACACACACACACACTTACAGGCTAGTACCCTTCAAACGCTCCCATTAGCTCTCACCCAAATACCCTTGAAATGCTCCCATTGTCTGTAATGATGCAGTCAACCCTCAGCGCCCCAGGCCAACGCCTGTCCACTCTGAGAATACTACTCCCTCACACACACACACACACACACACACACACACACACACACACACACACACACACACGCAGAACACAATACACAGAAATGCACATGCACACTAAAGTGCACATACTCCTACACAAACACAAGCAGAAATATACACACACACACACACACACGCACACACACAATCACCTTCACTCTGTGTCACTCTCCCTCTCCGTTCTCTCTCTCTCTCTCTCTTCAGATGTAGCTTAACACACATTTAACACACATCCTCTCGCACTCTCTGGACTTCTTGTCCCAGGCCCATTGCACCCTACTTTACAGCCATTGCTTACCGTAATCTAAAAAGTAGTATACTAGAGGCATACTATTCCTGGGGCCTCTTAAAATAAAGCTGAATTAGCACACTGTAGTCAGTATATTCATCACTGCACCTTTTATAGACCTGTCCCAGCAAGGCTGCCATTGCCATTTCGCTGTGCTCTTCTCTGAATGGAGTCATGAGAGGCATCAGTAAAACGCTCACGTGAGATTTACGCCCTTTCTAAGTCGCTTGTCAAATTCATATCTTGTCTAGCTAATCAATTCCTTTTAGAAAGTGAGGAGTGATGGAGGCAGTCGGAAAGAAATGGCGTTCTCCGTGGGAAAGATTCACCATCTCTGATGTAGTAGGCCTTGCACTTAACACCCTTGAGAAGGATGAGTAATCTTTTTTTTTTTCTTGCTGATGAGTTTAATTCATCAAATAACGGTCGTTTTTGAGGGAGAGTATGGCCTCATCATGCCATTACTGCTCCTTAGCAGTTAACAAGACGCTATCCATTCTTAGTGTGTGTGTGTGTATGTGTGTGTGAGAGAACATGTGCGTGTGTCTGTACACCTGTGTACGTGTGTGTGTGTGTGTGTGTGTGTATGTGTGTGTGTGAGAGAACACGTGCTTGTGCGTCTGTACACCTGTGGACGTGTGTGTGAGTGAACACGTGTGTGTGTGTGTGTGTGTGTGTGTGTGTGTCTGTACACGTGCGTACATATGAGTGTGTGTGAAGTTACTGTATCTTTTATCTCTCCATCTTTTATCTCTTCATCTCCATCTTTCATCTTCTGCTCTAATTGCACCTCTAATCTCTCCTGTCCTGTGCTCTGCTCGGCACTTCTCACCTTTGGTGTTTTTTTGTTGTTCGTCTGATTTCTTCAGTTCTCACTGAAATGCCACTTTCTTTCTTTCATCTTCTGCTTTTTTCATGTTTTCTCACCATTTCTCTATATCCTTTCTTACTTTTGGCTATATTCTTCTATATCTTCTGTCTTCACTCTATGCTCCCTCCCTGCTGTTTTTTGCCCTTTTTCATGTACTTTTTCATAATGGGCTCTATTTTGAAGATCATATGCGCATTGTCTAAAGTCATTCGCGCAAGTTGCTTTGGGGGCGTGCCCGACACAATTTGGTATTTTGACGGCGGGAAAAGCGAACACTGCGCCGGGCGCATGGTTCAAAAGGGTTGGTCTTAAAGTACTTCATTAGTCATGGGTGTGTTTTGGGCGCAACATACAATTAACCAATCAGGATTTATACTCTCATTCCCTTTAAAAGCCAGCGGCGTATTTTCCATGGTGTGTTGCTATTATGATGGCGAATTTACCCGGAAGACCGGGGTGTTTTTCGATGGAGGAGACCGATCTGCTAGTGCGTGAGGTAAAAGCGCGTGAACAGGTTATCTTCGGGGATGGAAAGAATCCCCCCAAACCTCCACGGGTCAAGAAAGTATGGGAGGAAATATCCTCAGTTAGAGAGAACATCCGAACAGTGCCGAAAGCGGTACAATGATGTTAGAAGACGGGGGAAACAAAATCTTTCAATGGTAATAATATTGTGATATATGTGATGTACATAAAAAACTTTTGTATAAACTCTGCTGCACGCTCCTGCTGACGAGAGAAGCATGGTGTTCGCGCATTGTGCACGCTTTCATATCCCAAAGCGCTGCGCGCCCCTAAAGTAGCTTTTCAGCAATGCGCAACTGACGACAGACCAGGGTTTTGTTGGTCACTGGCGGATTTCATTTTTGCGTCCTTATAATAGCATCTGGCACGCTTTGACCACCAGACGCCAGACCACACCTCTTCTTTTCGCTGACACACCCATGACGGCGCAGTGTCATCTGCTATCTAGACAACGTGATTTTTTGCCGGAAAAAATGAACCGTGCGCTGGCACAGAATAGCAATGGCACCATGCGCATGTCACGAATGCACAGTGCGCCGCGGCATGATAGGGCCCAAAATCTTTCTGTCTCCTTTTACGCCTTCTCTTCCCGTTCCCACCATTATCTCCTCTCTTCCTCTCCATTGGCCACTCCATGTTCTCTGTTCTTCTCCTCCCTTCCCTCGAAAACAGACACTTCAGGTCTTCAGTTATGATTGACTGAATTGTGTTCAATGGCATCAGAAAAACACAGCACAACCTTTCACATTAACCAACTTTACTGCACTACTAATTGATATAAAAAAAAAACATTGGAGTTGGTGCTTCTCTGCGTTACCAAGCAACCATTCTGAGGAAATGTATTTCTTGGCAGAAGAATCATTATTTATGTATTACATTTCTCTGTGGCATGTCTTCAATTTAATGAAATGGTACTAGATATAAATAGTAACTTTTTTTAGCAGAGTGAAGGGGGGTTTAGGCACTCCGCTTTGAGTCATACTTTACGTTACCAAGCAATACCCCTTAGACATTCTAAAATCACAGGAACCTGTAGCCTTTTAGGGGTCATTACTTCATGTTCTCTCCTTCTCTGCATCACTTAGTGGCTTTCAAACACATGAACAGCATGGTGTCATACGTTTATGTCACAGAATGTATGCGGTCTGTTTTTTTTCCTTTGTATTCATTGGAATCCTTTGTCCTCTATTCTCATGTCTGACCCGTTGATGTGCGTTATGACTCGCAGAGGAGCCGTCAGATGGCATGGGCCCCAATGCCAGAGGTCTGTCCATCCCCTGCCCAGAGCGCTACAAGAACCACTGCATCCACGGAGACTGCCAGTACTCAAATGGCCTAACAGAACCCACCTGCAGGTACAGAGAGTCAGGGAAACCGGGAATGGGAGTGTGTGTGTGTGTGTGTGTGTGTGTCTGTCCCCTTTGCCCAGAAGAGTTTTGTCTTTTACAATTAGATTTGAATGGCTTTTCTGAATTGCCATCAATTTTAAGACCAAGGTGCCAAGGTTCCTTTTTTTTTGTTCAATTTTTGTTCTGTTGTTTGTTCTTTTTAAGTACTTTCTCTTCTTCATTATGCAGTGTGTTTACACAACTGTGTTTGCTTTCACTCTCGATGATTTGGCATTATTCTATTACATTTACACAAATTGAATTTAAATTTGAATTTAAATTTGAGACAGGGTGTGAGATGACTCATTTCTACCAGCTGTTTTATAGGGCTGGTGCTGTGTGTGTGTGTGTGTGTGTGTGTGTGTGTGTGTGTGTGTGTGTGTGTGTGTGTGTGTGTGCATTCAAAGGGGATAGCCCCGCAGGTGCTCTTGCCATAACTAACCCCCACAGAGTGATTCTCTGACAGACTCTAATTAAAGAAGAGGAATATTCTTTCCCTCCCTCTCTCTTTACCTTCCATTCTCACCATGGTCCCCCCATTCCTCTACTTATTATAACTCACTGTGATTAAAATGCATCTCTGTACCCTCGTCCCTCTATGTTTATGCCAGATTTGGGCTCTTTTTGCTTTTCTATCTCTCACAAAGGCTCTGCATATGTCCACACTCACTCATTCTCTCTTTCTCTGTCTCTCTGTCTCTCTCTCCCACACACACACACACACACACGTAGGGCTGGGCAATTAATCAAAAAATGAATCAAACGACATTCGTAACCATTAATCGATGATGATCAAGCATATGACTAAATTGCCATTTATTAATATTGTTAGTATTATTTATTCTGTGAACTTTTTCTTTGGATTATGTGCATTCCACTATGTGTGTGTGTGTGTGTGTGTGTTCATGTACTTTTCCTTGAAAGTACACTACTTGCCGCATGTGGTACATGTCATGTGATTCTGCTCTATCCAGTCAATTAAACATGATTTTGATTTGACATTGGTCAGTATGGGAAAATAGATTCCTGTGTATTTGCTTTGTCGCCCAGCCCTACACACACACACACACACACACGCACACACACACATGCACACGCACACACATGCACACACACACAAAAAGCACTGTTATTTGGTGTGATTTGCAATGCATTATTACAATGCAATTCATGTATGTCTTCAATTGGAGTTTTCCTAAAACAATGAGCTAAAATAACATAACCTTCAGTGCACCGCAAATGTTGCCAGGCACTCAGTATGTTTATATGCACTAAGAGAAAATCTGATTATTGCCTTAGTCCAACTAAATTGACCTTTTTGAATGCATGTATACACCTTAGTCTGGCTGAAAACAAACTGAACCGGAGAACTCATAATCCGACACACCTAAATAATGAATTGAAAGGCAAAGAACTCCTGCATGTAAACGTCAATTAGACTGAAGTTAGACATGTGCGAAAAGCATGGATTTCCCCCGTCATCTTTTTCTCTCTTTGCCATTTGGTCTCTGGCTGTATATGTGTCTAGTTTCCTAAATAGTTTCCCCGCCTTGAGCAGTTAGATCTCTTTTTCACCACCTTCACACACACACACACACACACACACACACACACACCACTACATAGTATCTGTTGCAGTGGCCCTCTGGCTGTTGCTCTAAGAAACAGCTCTACAAGTTTAGTGCCTCTTTAAACAAAGCCTATGGGAAATCAAACTGAATGCATTTGGAGGAACAGAGATATTCATCTCTTCATACTTGGAAGATATTTGGAGAACTGAAAGCTGATGATGTAAAATTATAAGACATTTATATGGACAGCAAGATATGCATATAATTCATTTCATGATTGACTGATTGATCACAGTATTCAAGCGTTTAGGGCTTAGGGCTGATTCAAAGTCAATGCAAGTACGCAAACATCGCAGACTGAATGCATATTGTTTGGTACGCTTCCATGGACTCCTATGTTGTTGGCGTTGTATTGCATCAGAAAAAGTGTTGTTGTACACTTTGCGCATTATAGCATCCTTGCGTTCATGTTTGCGTATGTTTGCGCTGACTATGACAGATAAATTCAGCCACCATCAATTTATCTAGTCACATGTCATTAACAGATTAACAGTCAAACAGAAATATAACATGAAATGCATCATAAGTAACATTCTGTCAGTAATTTTGAAGCTATTTACACTAGGGTGAACCCTCCACTGAAAGTCATGCCTGTGTGTGTGTGTGTTTGTGTGTGTGTGTGTGTGTGTGTGTGATCTCAGCTGTCACTCAGGCTTCAGCGGGCCACATTGTGACACAAAAGAATACAATGTAATGTACGTGGTGCCTGGTTCCGGAACGGTCCGATATGTCCTCATCGCCTCCATCATCGGAGCACTACAGGTGGCAATCATCTGCTGGTGGTGCTGTGTATCACGCGGTGAGTAAAACACACACACACACACACACACACACACACACACACACACACACACATGCATGCACACACACAAAATAAATAGGATAATATTATATCATATAGTTGAACAATAAGAACATCTTTCTTTTACAGTGTCACAGCTAGTGTATCTGCCTAATTAGGTACAGTGGTCCAACCTGTGTAACGATATGTAATATGTACTAGTGTTATATTTACAGAATGTACTTTTATGTACTTAGATACCATTCTGACAGAGTAATATGAAGAGCTTGTTAGAGTAGCCTACTTTGCAAAAGTGCTGAATTCTTCGATGGAGGCAATGGGCTGAACTGAGGCCCAAGGCACCCTGATGCTGGAGTCAGTAAATCAATGCTCAGGACACCCAGCTAAACACACATGTTACTAATAAACACTGCAGACTGAAGACAATGAAAACTTTTGACTGGAACCAAGTCTGGTTTGTATACCAAAGTGGTGCAATTTTCCCTTAAGTTCTGCAACCTCAATTAGACCAATATAAGGGTGTCTGAGCATTGATCATTGAGCATTGTTTTGCACTGCATTGAGTCATGCTCATATGTACTTACAAACACACACACACACACACACACACACGCACACGCACGCACACACACACCACCGCCACCACCACCACTACCACTACTACTTCATGTAGACACCCATCATTTGCTGTCACCTTATCAAGAACACCTATACAGTGTTTCAGTCAAGCCCACACATTATTTCTGCTATTTCTTAATGTTCTTTAATGTCTCCTGTGGTCTCCTTCATATATTTAAGTACAGTATATACCCCTCAGAGCCCCACAGAACAGGAGTACAGAATCAGTAGTTTATTCTGTCTTTTATATTGTAGTATATAATAGTGTATGTGTAGTTTTTATTTAGACTACAGTATTCTGAATGAGAGTGTGTGTGGGGGTGTGTGTGTGGGAGGGGGGGATGGGGGGTGGGGGGGTTGGGTGTGGGGGTGATGAGTTTCCATGGTAACCTGACTGTCTCCAGCTCTGCAGTGGTCCCCTATGCGAATTCCTCCAACCTAGTGAAGAAAGTTCAGCATTTCCCATCATTGCCTCCTGTCTGTCTGTTTCTCCATCCATCCACCTGTCTGTCTGTCCGTTGTCTGTCTAAGTACTTCTGTTTGTATCTTCCTGTCCGTGCTATGATGTAGGACTGGCATGGCAACTAAATTGAAGACATACAAGAAATGTAACATATTCATAATCAGGAGTTACACATTTGTTAAAGTACCTGAGCAATTTTTTTTTTCACTCTTTTTTTTACCTGGCAGTGTCTCACACCCCTCCCATCTCACTGAGATTGGCATTTTACAGCTGACTGCTCACACATGCATAGGAATTACACATGAATGTGAAATAAACAGACATCAGTTTTCACACCCACACATGCACATAAATACATTCAACAGCTATTTTACATAATGATTGGAGAGCTGGAAAGATGTCATGAATGATATTAGTGACAAGAATGGATCCTTGAGGGAGAGGGAAACAGAGAAAGAGTCAAGCCAGAATGCAGTTGCTTTAAAAATGTACTAGAAATGACATACTAGACAGTTTAGATAAGACCAGTTGTCCAACAGTTTTGCATGTAATGACTTTGGACATCTTTAAAGTTGAATTAAATTTCTAGCTAGCAACTAGAAGCTATTCTAGCTTTTTACCGTTCAACCCTGTGTGCATGACACTAATCTGAGTCAACTATTCTGTTCAAAAGTCCAAAATTCTGATCAGGATTTTCTTTCTGAAAACATCCTCATAGTCCTGAAAATATGAGTTACAGAGCTGTGGGGACATTCCAAAAAGTATGAAAAAACCTGCAAAACTTTTAAAAACATTTTTAAAACATTTGCTCAATATCAAAGGTAGTTTTAAAGATAATATGGGTAGTTTGAGTGGAATCTTCTCACTTGGTCACAATTTAAAGTGACAATCATCAAGAAAACAACGAGAGACCAAAACATTTTTGGTCGGGACCAATTTCACAGAGTCGGTCGAGTTACGGCAAACAAACCAAATTGTAAGAATGGTCTCAAGCAAGGACATACTGTTGTTTTTGTGGTGAAGAACAATTGAAAACAGAACCTGTATAATGAATTAAAATGACCATGACATAGCAATTGTTATAAATAAACAGGCAGACAGTTGTACACACCAACTGAATGGACTGAATGGAATGAAAGCCGTTCACCTGTTTGTGCAAAGTAAGGAGAAATTGCTTTTATAATGCACAAGAGGGACTGAAAAACTGCAAATGAGTGACAGGGGGAAAGAGAAAGACAGAGAGGTTACAGAGGTGAAGAGAGGCAAAATCAATCCATCTCCATTGAATAATCAACACACACACCTGGTCTGACCTTTCTAGAAGATTTCCCTTGTGGCAACCCCCTTCCACGCACGCGCACACACACACACACACACACACACACACACACACACACACACCTTCTTCTATAAACAGGGACACAATTGTCCCCAAACCTTTATCCACCTATTGAAAAGAGCCTCTCTGGCCCTGGTCTCCATTGTCCCACTCCTCCCTCTGAAACAGCATCTCGGCCCTCTTGTCTCCCCCAACAACATGGCTGGTCTACCCAGGTCAGCAACCTCACAGGTCACACTCCAAACCCACAGCCACTGCCTCTCGTCAATTACCCCACCACTCAACCCCAGCCTCTACACACACACACACCTTCCCTGTGCTCTGTAGCTGTCAGGCAGAAGCTGGTTTTCCACTCCTCTCCTCCCCTCTGCCCTGTGCAGCTCAGTAACAATGCACCCTGGGAATGTTCCAGAGACAACAAGATGCAACTACACCAGCACAGGGTGTAGAGAGAGAGAGAGAGTGGAAGACAAGTGAAGTGCAAGTGTGTGTGTGTGTGTGATGTAGTTACAATTATGTCATTATGGTTTGTTCATCTGCTGATGCTTAGAAGATGCAATGACACACATACACATACATACGCGCACGCACGCACACACACACACACACACATACGCACACAAACTCCACCTCACTGTATGTCTGTATGTTCAGAGCCTTTCAATCTGACTGGCAGCTCAAATCAAATTAAAGCAAGATCTTTCTGCCCCGCAACAGACATCCCCACTGACTCCAGTCTGAAACAGTGTCAGTCTGTGTGTGTGTGTGTGTGTGTCAATGTGAATGTCTGGCTCACCTATGTGAAGCACTCACCCAACCACCAACACACATATACACACAAACTCATTCTCTCACTTTGGTAAATGAGCACTTGTGTTTCGGGACCTATGCCATGATTGGCAGAACAGATCAAATGAAAGCAGGACCTTTCTGGCCCTGAAAAAGACAAGAATCCCAACAGACCTGCCTCAATATGTGTGTGTGTGTGAGTGTGTGTCTGTATGTGTGTGCGTGCGTGAGCATGTGTGTGTGTGTGTGTGTGTGCTTGGGCATGTGTGTGTTGAGTTTCTGAGCTGCAGGCACAGTCTGACCTATGCAAAACATGACATTTAAATAAAACTGCTAATAGAGAATAATAAAAGACACGAGAGGAACAGCTGGAGCTTGGTGTGTGTGTGTGTGTGTGTGTGTGTGTAAGAGAAACAAGAGTGTGTGGGCTTCAGTGAATCTAAAAGGTACTTTTAATGAGTGTTGTGATTCAAACGCTTCCCAGATACCCTCTGGCTCCTCACAGTGGTGCTGAGGAATCCATATACAGCTCTCTAGCTAATAACTGTTCAGCTCTATTTTGGTCTGTTAGATTGTCTCAGGGACTTTGCGCCTCTGCCATCAACGGCTTGTCTCTTTAAATTACTGACAGCTATTCAGACTCACGTAGAAATGTAAAGACGCCAATTTAACGTACGCTGAAGGGAGAATGTTCGGCCCATGACAGTGCTGTCAAAAAGTTGTATGACTGTATAGCTGACGTGTTTATTGATATTAATGTGCTCAGGCTTCAGTTCATGTTCAACAGAGAATTCATAAAGACTGAATTATCTATATTTTGCTGTCAGATCTTGTCGGTTATGTGTTTCTTTCCCAGGCCTAGCTTTGCCTGTTTGTTTGCCCTTTAAAGTTTTTGTCCAATAGGGGTGAGGCAGAGCATGGAATTGTCACCCAGCTGGATGGTGATTGGTTCTCTCTCTGTGATTGTTGTCGTTATGACAGGAAGTGCCCACGGACCAACAGGATAGCGCGTCAGAAGCAGAACGTCCCACACTACAACTCAGAAAACACCATGCGCGCCTCCACTCGGCTCATCTGAATTATACACTGATACACACATATTAGGACAGACACATACACCTCACACAACAGGTGCACACACACACACACGTTATCATGTAGTAGTAACGAGGGAGTGGTGACACACACACACACACACACACACACAACCTTACACCCCTGCAGAATTTGGGGGTATAGATTAGAAGGGGGAGGGGGTTGTGTCCCCAATATCCCAAGTTTGATACTACATGTGATTGGTTGAGTGCTGTCAGTCCCCCATTTTCTATGTACTGCTCAATCAGAGCGAGATGGAGGCAGGGCTTATGTGTGTAGTGGTGGGATAGTCTTGCTCTTCAGTCTTAGCCCCTCCCTCCTCTCTTTCTATCCAATAGCAGCACACGTAGGAAGAGGAGGAGGCGAGGTCTGGCCCTGCAGCCCACCCCGCTGAACCAATGGGAGGAGGGGGTGAAAGAGACACCCCCAGTCACGCCTGCCGCTCCCACCCCGGGTCAGGACCCCCTTGTCAGACAGTTTTCAGGCGGGGGAGGGGAGGTGGAAGAGTCCCACGGAGCTCCACGTGTTGCCTTGCATTTGTGGTATACGACACCAATGAAGACAGGAGCCTAGGATTAAGCTCTGTTTGGTTATGTATCGATATATTTACAGATAGTTTAACATTGTTGTGATGGTTCGTTTTCCTTTTTTCTGTAAATGTAAATAAATAATTTATATCACATGACTGGTCTTGTGTCTTTGATAAAATTGTGGTTGGATTGACCTACTATCGGGAAGCGACTACAGTTCTTACTGTAAAATTTCTACCGACCCAATCACACCAAACAAGAAGAATCATGAAGGCGGAACTTATTAAGAGAGCTCTGTTAACCTCCAGAGCAAACTCCTGTGCAAGTGTGGAAAGTCAACAGAAGAATGTAACAGAAAACAGTCATTACCACATCATTGCACACAGGGCTGAATTAGCCAACCGGGCCCAGGCCCAGCAGGCCACAGGTCATAGAGGGGCCTGGGCAGATGCCCCAGCAACAATGTTTATGTCATTCAAACAGTATGATTGTCTGAAATTGCATGAAAGATGGTATCTTGCTGCCTGATTTTTTTCCTCAGAGGAGAAACCCCCAAACCCCCCCAATAATGTTCTTTATCACTCAACCTGAGGTGCATGGGGGGCAAACTATTTTGTGCCCAGGGGAACTTTATTCCATAATCTGCCAGTGTCAGTAGGTCTACATCCTTCAATTCTATTCTTGATGTCAACATTACATTTGATCTTAACAATCTTAACTCCAAATTATTCTGTATCCTTCTGTTCTGTTGGGATTCTACAAATCAACTAAAGTTTTAAAGTCATTAAATAAGTCCCAGCACTACTGATAACATCAAAGTCAGCTTTTATGTCAACATCTCCACATGTACCAGACACACAGAGGAATCGAAAGTAAGTTTCCCGCTATCCCACAGTGCAGAAAAGATGTGAAAGTAAGGAACACTGAAGTAAAAAGGTGCAAAACAGATAAGGACATTTTCCCAAAACTAAACAGTAAACTGCACAACAGATATTCAATTCAGTTTTATTTATACAGCGACTTTTACAATAGTATTGTCTCATGGCACTTTACAGAAGGAGCACCCAAGAGCATCAGGGGCAAGGAAAAACTCCCTTATGTTTAGTTAGTCTAGGAAGAAACCTTGGGCAGATCCACGACTCAAGGGGCTAACCCAACTGCCAGGGGTCATGCAGGAAAATTACAATCAGTAGTAACCATGATCGACTACAAGTTGTCTATGGTTTTAGATAAGGATAAGATAAGAGACATTTTCTAACAAGCAACAATTTCACAAGACAAAAACAAGAATTTCATAAGCATCAAATATTTATGTATATGTTGTGATTGTGCAGAACGTAATACTGCAAAAAGATGTGTCGTAATAGTGCAAAAAAAGTCCAGACAGAGAGGAAGGGGTGGTAGATGAGGAAAGAGTTCAGTATCCTGACAGCCTGGTGGATAAAGCTGTTTGCTAGTTTGCTGGACCGGGCACAAAGGCTCCTATATTTCCTCCCAGAGAGCAGAAGGCTGAAGAGACTTTAGTGTGGGGGCTTTTGTCAATCAAAAGCTGAATGCTCAGCTCAGGTTTACTTGTGAGCTGAATGCTGAATGCTCAGCTAAGGTTTACTTGACAACAATTCCTTGCAAGGCAGGATGCATAGGTTATGAATCTGAATAAATTTCAAGGCTGCAGATCTCCAGGCCACCCCAAAATTCGCCAGAATGCAGGAAATCACATCTACTAAATCCCAAATTTTCTGGGGGAGGACCCCAGTTCCCCTTCCCTTTGTATCGTCAAGAAAGCAGGGGGACACATGAAAAAATACTGCCATACAATTATGCAACTGCTGACTTTGAGTCAAAGTGAACAGTGGGCTAGGCATAAGCTACTTTGACACTGGACACAACCTAACGAAAACTGCGTCAAAGTCACCAAAGAGGAAGTGAGGTCATATCTTAGGAACAGTTCAATGTTTCAAGTTCAATCTTGGTACATGGACTTGTTGCCCCATCTTGAGGGCTCTCAGCAAATAAGATGACCTTTGACTTTTGGAGGGCGCTATAATTTGTGAAAAGGGCTTAAGGGTCAGTAACGCTTTTATGTGCACATTTGATACATGGACTCATTACCCGATTGTGAGGAACAATAATATGGTGGCCTTTGACCTATAGGGGAACTCATTTCTGTCATATTGGATTTTATCGAAAATGAAACAAAATTTTTACAGGTCATAAATTTTGTCATATCAACCTCAAACTTGGTACATTGGTACAAACTTGGCACTTGCGACCCCATCCTGAGGGAGTACAATAACTTTTGTGACCTTTGACCTCTGAGAGCACTATAGTTTGCTAAATAAGTGTCAGTCAGATTTTGCCACATCAACTCCAAAATTGATAGATGGGTGAGGTACTCCATTCTTAGGACATATGCAAATGTGGGGACATTGGGGGGATTCTACCCCAATATTGCTGCTTACAGCCATATTTTATTATTGAATTTGGTTTCTACATAAAGCTCTGGTTGTAACACTTTACTTCTGTCCTTTAATCATAAAGCTTTATTAAAACATTCATAACATTCATAATAGTTGTATCGTTCTTACAATACATCATTACATCTTACAAAACACCCAACATTTTGTGAGTAGTCATCTTTATAAATCATGTATTACAGTCTGTCGTTATATGTTATGGTGCTTTATAAATACATGAGAATGCTTAATAGTATCAGTATAAGTAAATTGCTAATGTACAGTATTTCTTCTGGTTTTAATATCAATCTGTTCTGTTTTACATAATGAGCTCCTGCATAAGAATTACAGTGAGCAGAGTGGCTCAGCTTGCATCTTCAGTGTCTCTCACTATCCACCCTTGGCACTGCAAGCACCTCGAGTGTCCTGACTCCTGCCGTGGCAAACACTCCCCCGCCCAGCGCCTGGCATCCCTGCCGTCCCTCTCTAATTATCACCCAGCATCTCTGGCAGCTCTGCACCTGTGGACGAGCTGCCAGGAAGACTGCCAGCCCGACTGGCTTGCTAGCTGTTTGGCGTGCATACAGTGCCTCATGGGAGTTGTAGGCGGGTTGGATGGAGCGCGGCGCCCGGCAGTCGATGCGTGCTCCTCGCGTTTGTTACCCCCACCGATCGATGGAGCCACACGAGCAGGCAGCTCAGCGAGCGCCGGCAACAGCAGCAGCAGCGGAGGGCCTGTAGCCCCAAAGCGAGATGCCTGTCCAGGGGCGTTCCGACGCCACAGAGCTGTCAAAGAGAATCAGGGGCAACACACACTGTCTGGGCTCCCTGTGTGGGGGTGAGAGGGACGGGGGGAAAGAGTGTGTATGTGTGTGTGTGTGTGTGTGTGTGTGCAAGTGGGAGATGGGGATAGGTGTGTGTGTAACAGAGTGCACGTGTGTGTAAAAACGTGTGTGTGTGTGTGTGTGCGAGAGAGAGTGGAGGTGGGAGCTGACACCATTTGCCTGTCTGAACTGACATGGAAGGGAGAAGATGAGCCTGAAACACCATCTTCAATAGTACAAAAAGGTTGTGTGTGTGTGTGTGTGTGTGTGTGTGTGTGTGTGTGTGTGTGTGTGAGCGCAAGTACTCCCTCACAAATCCTTGTGTTTTTATTTTGAGGGTATTTCAATTTAGCAGCGAGATTTTTTCACAGAAATAAGAAATAGGTCTGGGGAGAAGCATCTTCGATATATGACTCGAAAAGAACAGTATGCCCTTAAAGGTTCTGAGATTTATGCAAGAGAAGCATGGAAATAACTGGAATGGCTCCCCACAACTTCAAGCACCTCCTGAAAAGAAACACATAGTATCCCTATAGGCAAGAAATCTTTTAGGATACAACAAATCGACTTGTGTGAGAGGTTTTAACGATTGATTTTTGTAGTCTGAGACACTACAGATTTATTCTTTGGGGCTTGCCTCCATGCTGTACAACAGTAGTTCAAGTCTTACTCTTTGATACTCCTAGCTTATATAAGCCCTGGTTTGTCTGTGATGTATACCATGAGTCAATTGTGCATCAGTGAGTCTATACATAAATCGGATAAATGTGTTTTCCAATACACCTATTACCAGTGTTGTGGAATAACAAGTTAAATGTAACATAATTACATCATTTAATTTGAAAAATTTGTTGCAAATGTGTAATTAAATCGCAGTTACTTTCAGGAAATATACAGGAACACAATTTCAGCTACATCTGTATCTTCTGCAGAAACACTGGCTGTAGGACTATGTTTAATAATATTCATTTAGTTGTTTTGCCGTTTTTTTCTTGTGCAAAATATTCTTCCTTTACAGATGGAAGTCTGATACTATTCCGATGCATCTAATTCATTCTTCTGTCATGTTTGAATTGGCAATGATACCTATTAACTTGCCACTGGATCTACAGCCTACAAGTGGTCTGAGTTACATTTGTCAGGAGGTCTGCAATGGCAGATAAAAACGTCAGTAGGCCTAGTCCTATACCAGAAATAATGAATATCATGGTAATGACATTGTGCAATGTATTCAAAGTATGAAGTAGGAAGGACATTCATTCCTTCTACCTTCTGCATGCCACACTCTACACGATCATATACCTTGCATTGCCTTCTGAAGCTTACTGTAATGGCTGGGTAGAACTCATTAGGTAGCAGAACAATGTTTCATCAATGGCATAAGGTTGCCTTCGGGTGAAAAAACTATTTTGACTGCAAAAGATTATGAATGAATCTGGAAAAAAAACAAGCAATTTGACAAGCTATTTGATTTGTGATGTTTTGGGTTTTATTGTTTTTGAATTACAAGCCTGCTGCTGTGTCTTGCCATCTGACACCTCCTCCCGGGGATGGAGCAGTAAGCCTTGTCCTCTCCAGCACACCAGAAACACACTTTCTTCTTGGCCTTGTTTCCCCAGTCTCCAGCCTCTGAAGTCAACAGTTTCTCCATCTCTCCTTTTTCTTCAAAGCTAAACGCTTCATAAAAACTCTGAACTGAACTGAAGAACCTTGAACTGTACTGAAGAACCTTGACGTTAAGATGTGATCACTTTTTACATAGTTTATCCATCACTCCCTAATCAGTCGGGGGAGATACAAACCTAAAAAAGAAGACTCATACAAGAGCAGCAGAGACAGAAGTTTGTTGGCCTGTGTGTGAGTTCCTAGAGCCAGTTTGTATGCTCTCTCTGTCTGTGTGTGTGTGTGTGTGTGTGTGTGTGTGTGTGTGTGACTGAGATGGGTGTGTGCATCTCCATGTGACTGGGCTGTGGTTTCCATATGGGTGTTAGAGATTCAAGCACAAGCCAGGACTGGCTGAATTATTTACTCTGCTCTGAGCCTCTCCTGCTCTACCCTGCCTGCCCTGCTCCGCTCTGCTGTGCCTGCTGCCTTTCTGCTTGCTTGCCTTTCTAATGTCTTCCCTCCATCCCTCCCTCCCTCCCTTCCTCCCTCTTCCTCCATCTCTCCCAGGACTGCAGGCGTCCTCCGCTGGCCGCCCAGAGATGCAGCTCTCTCGCCCCGCTGTTGGATGTGATCTCTCATGCCCACATGCAAGCCAACAGTGAAGCCTGCATGGAGCCTCAGCCGGCATGTCAAGCTTCTGCACAGCAAATGTAGTCTGGCACTGCCAGCCTACATCCAGCAAAGTGGACTTGGGAAAGCCGTGGTGTGGCAGCAACAGGCGACAGATAATTAGCGGTGAACAGCATGTCTCCTGGACCAACTTGTTTAAATAGACCCCCCCCCCACTCCCCACCACAAGGGGGCAGTATAGTACTTCAGCCAATTCAATGTTGTCATTGCCTGGGTCAAGCTCCCTTTAACCCATTTTGACCTAAAGCGCTTGCTAAAAAGACCCCCTAAAACCTTTTCAATAGAATTGTCAATGTTTTACTCAGTTTACTATAACACATGAACATGACCCAAGCTGTGTTCATGACAGAATCATAGAAAATCTCATAGAAATCTGTTGATCTTCAGATTTCATTCAGACCATGTACACAGTAATCCAAAAAAAACTCGACAGACACTTTGAGGACGTTGTGTATCTCCAGAAGAACAGCCTGAGAATGAAAGTGGGCATGTGAATGTGGGCATCTGAGTGCCAATCTCAATGATGCTGGCATCAACATTATCCTTCTGGGTCAGTCAGCGCTGCTTGCCCAGATGTTTATACCACATACACATGACTTCCCGGAGTCGGTGGCACTCTGCATGCTGGGCAGCTGAATCATGCAGTGCCACCCCACACCACTCCAGATGGCTGCGCAGGCCTGTTTCAAGATCCGTTTGGAACCTGGCCCTGATTTGGGCCACTGTCGGCACACAGGAGTCCTGCTCAAGCTCAGGCGCTAACTGACGTCCGTGATGAGAATTCCAGTTAAAATTCCAGAGGGGTCGCCCGGATGGGAGTTCCCCGGCATAGCCAAGCCGGGTACGTCGGAGCACTTCCCACCTCGTTTGCCGCTCCTCCTGTGGAATGCCGGCATTTGTTATGATTCAGCTCCCTCGCTGTTGCCATGGCACTGAGGGATTTTGTAGAACAGGAGGAGGGTGATGTTGCGGGTCTGAATTAGAGGCAGCTGAGTAGAAGGCCATTAAACCATCTTACTTTTAAGACTTAGCTGGCGTACAAGCCGCGCCCATGTAGCCCGCCAGCAAATAGAAGAGAGTTCTATTTTCCTAAGGCATGCCACACGGGGTGTAAACGTGGTCTCCATAGAATGCAGAGCAACTGCACCACACCGCAAACCAAAATCAGAATCAGAATCAGAATCAGCTACATTGGCCAAGTATATTTACATATACAAGGAATTTGACTTCGGTAGATGTCCATATATGTCAGGTAGAAATGCACTGATTGCTGTGTGAATGAGGCCTGAGGGTTCTTAGTTCAGAGATGGAGGAGAGGGGGGCATTGGGATTCAGTCATTTTCTACCCTCCTTTACATTGCATTCATGTCTTGTCATCTGGTGGATGTCTCCTTTCAAAGCAATAAGCCTGCATGTTATCTAACCAAGAGCAGCTCAAGGACAAAAAAAAAATTGAAACCAAAATGGCAGAACCAAAAATAACCCTTATTTCACAGGACGGATGTGCCAGACAGGAAAGAAGCCTCTTTCAGCAGCTTTGCATACAAGCATCTCCCAGATGAAGACACACACACACACACACAATGTGTGAAATGCTCAGACTGATTTTATGAGAACGTAAGAGAACACTCAAGAACACACGTCCACACATCCAGCAGTCCAATCCTAACTTCACACGGTCCCTGGTCTAGCCTGGGTCAACTGGGATGAGTCATGAAAGTCAGAGGGGGTCTGGATTATGCAACGTGTTGAATAATTATGCCCATTCATGTCAAAGCACATGGGTAACATCAGATGACTGATGCCTGATAAGGGTTGAAAACCTGGCCTGCCATGGTTAAATCCCTGCAGTACCTACAAGGAAGAGGAAGAACATTACACACACACACACACACACACACACACACACACACACACACGCAACTATAACATGCTCTTCTTACAAAGCTCCTCCCGACACAAACAGGTACGGGGTGCACAGGGATCACCCCTTCGAAACGTTCCAGAAGACACCCCTGTCAGATCGTGTTCTCTCTCAAGCACACACAGAGACACATGTACACAAGGACACACACACACACACACACACACACACACACACACCTTTCTGGTGGTGTTAGCCAGTGATCTCTCCTCCTGGTGCTTCCCTCTGGGTAAACAGCCTTTCTCCCAGCTCCCAGGCCTCTGACAGAGCACAGGAAGGGGAAAGGCAAGGGAAGGGAGGAGGAGAGAGACCACCACTGGAGCCTGACAAATCTTTGACACCCCTCTGCCTCACACACACACACACACACAAACAAACAAACACATACAAACAAAACAAATAAAAAAAATACCAAGCCAAACTACAAATGCAACAACCTCAATCAGTATGTGTACACAGAGGAGAGATGAGATCAAAGGAGAGGTGAGAAGAGTGGACAGGAGAGGCGAGTAGTGAGCAAATCGGGAGAGCAGAGAGGAGAGCAAAGAGAGAGCAGAGCAGAGCAGAGGAGAGGAGAGGTGTTGTGATTTCAAGGTGGGGGGTAAGGAGAAGACAGAAGTTTAGAGGAGGAGAAGGAGGTGGAGAAGGAGAAGAAGAAGAAGAAGAAGAAGGAGAGCTCAGCACGGGAGAGGAGGAGAAAAGGGCAGAGAAGTCAAAACTTTCAAGGGAGAGTTGGAGTGAATTATTCATTGTTGCAAAGCAAACAGAGGAGAGAGCGGGAGACAGAGAATCATTAGAAAGAAGGAGAGAGAGAGAGAGAGAAAGAAAAAAAGAGGGATGGAGAATCATTAGAGAAAGAGAGACTGAGAAAGAGAGAGAGGGAGAGAGACTCATTATTTATGATGTATCAATAATGCAGGGAGCAGTTTCATCCTGTCTCACCTACGCTAAAGGACAAGTACACAGGGTCATCAAAGACATGCCAGCAGGCCAGGACAGATACAGAGAGCAGAGGGAAAAATAGACTTCTAAAAATTCTAAAACCGCTTTAAGACTGTCCTGTTCATCACTATAATATTTCCCATTATAATGATCCTATTCAGCCCTCTGATTCTAATTGTATTCTTAATTATTTAATTCCAGTTCTAATTATTATCTGATGTATTGCTATATTATAGCCTACATTTATATGTATGGACAGGCATAACTCTCTATTGTCATACACTGTCATAATTACTGTGGTTGTTTTATATGAGACGATAGAACATTTGTATGCATACACACCCACACATATACACACACAGCGGGGGTGGAGGGGTATCTCTCTCTCTCTCTCTCTCTCTTTCTCTCTCTCTCTCTGCTGGCATTCTGCCAGTCCCTACAGATCTGGGCTTCTTCCTGCTTGGGGCAGTGCTTTATGCTGATGGCTGTGTTTGCGTAATTAAATGGAAACGTCTGGTCCTTCGCTTAACAACACACAGAACAGCCAGCTTGACTCATGCTGGGAGACAGACAAGTGCTAGGGCTGGTCCTGGTACTCTGCTGTGTATGCCTTGAGGGTTTGTTTATTATGTAACTCAGGTTATCAGTACTGATTACAGATCACTTTAATGCCTCCTCACTCACAGGAAGATAAGGTGGAGTATGAGAGACTGGTAATGAGTCAGAATTATCAGATGAATGTGATTCTGGAGCTTTGCACTGTTCTGATTCTATGAGACGAGAAGGTATTTGTCATTTCCTGTCCACTACTGCCCCCAACTGGCCATATGCTCCTCAAACACACACACACACACACACACACACACACACACACAAGAATACATGCACACACCTGCACACGTATGTACACACACAAAAACATGTCCAATAACAGCCACAAAAAGGTGAGCATATTTTATGCATGCTCAAAGAAAGAGCGCTGTCTCCCACCCACACACACACACACACACACACAGAAACAGAGAGACGTGCACAAACACACACACACATACACACACACAAAATGGTCTTGTCTCTACTGGCCATTTTACCCTCATCAATATTGCAGTGTTTGCCCTGTGAAGGTGAGTGCAGACACACGGCCGGTCTCTCTCCTCTAAAACATGACACTGGTACTCTGAGATCTGGGTTAGAATACTACACACACACTGCCCTCTCTCTCACTTAACAACTACCTCCTCTTTATGGCATCCACCGGCATTGGACTAAGTGTGTGTGTGTGTGTGTGTGTGTGTGTGTGTGCGTGTGTGTGTTTAACAGTGCTTACTGTACATTCTCTTTCCAAGCCCCTTTCCTAAGAAAAACAAAATGACGACAAACTCTCCATAAGAGAAAAAAGAGTGAGGAAGGGTGGGATAGATAACAAGAGAAAGAGAGAGTGAGGGAGAGAGGGAGGGAGAGAGAGAGAGGGAGAGAGGGAGGGAGGGAGGGAGAGAGACATACACACACACACTCATAATTCAACCAGTACCATGAGGAGGAAGGTAGTAATCACACACACATACACATACACACACACGGTCAAAGAAAACATGAGAGGGTCCGGTTGAGTACATGCAGCTCATGAAGGCATACTTCCACACATCCTCTCCTGTTTACTCAGGCCTGAGAGACACATTTCCGCAGGGCACCAAACACCCCATAACACCCCCTATTACCCACAGTACTCATTACACGGGAGCACACACTAGCATTGCCACTAATAAGGCTTCACCAGAGCCCGCTAACAGTAAAGTGCACTTTGACAACCCCAACATAGAGTATGGCAGCTTTACCATAGCAAAGCATTTGGCTGAAATTACTCATGAGGTATGGCACCTGTCAATGTTGCAAAGCAACACAAATCACAACGTGGAATTTCTTTTTTAAAAGAAAAGTCTTCACTGGAAACAGTGCCATTCACATCCCACAGAGGATTTTAGTTAGGCAAATACATTACTTAATTAGGCTAATATCCATTTTTATTCACATTACACAGCTGATGGAAACACACACAGATGTGCATAGGCGCAAAATTCTTGAATTTTTATGTGCGAATATGAAATGCAAATAAATTGAATGCAAACCCAGCTAATGTAATTCAAATCCCACAGAGGATTTGAGTTTCAAAATACAGTTGAATTCCAGGCTGTCATCTAGTCATGTCTGGGAAACGAGGCCTAAATCTTTTATCTCCACTGTCAGAGTAATGTCATTCCACACAATTATCTTATCTTAGCTTTTTACAAACACACATACAAACTTATCCATGTGTACACTCGCAAGCACACACACAAACTCAGGCATGCACACACACAGACACACACACACACACACAAACACACTCCCTGGGGTTTTTGACGTTTACATGAGATGCAGGTCATGGAATGCACTCCTCACAGCCTGTGCTATGGCCACACATGGCTGATAGCATTGCATTCACGCATAATCCCAGTCCCCTGGAGACCCTCTGCTTTATCTTTCCCACTACACATTACATACACCCCTACAGGAACTTTATACGAGCCTTATAGAGATTACTGTATGAGTCCAGAGAACATGCAGGGAAAGTTGTTGTTGCACGTTGATACCTGCAGGGGGAGTATGTTTAATTTGGACGCATTGCTGGACTGGAGCTGTGAAGCTGAGGTGCTTTTTTTAGTAGCAAACAGTGGAGAGGGAGTGTTGATCATTGTACTCTTCCTACTGATTGGGGTTGTGGTGCGTGGGTGTGTGGGTGGGTGGTGTGTGTGTGGTGTGTGTGTGTGTTTGTGTGTGCGTGTGTGTGTGTTTGTGTGTGTGTGTGCAATGGCACACAGGAACAGGCCTGGACCGGAGAGGTTCAGGCCGCAGGTTGAGGCTGTTTGCATTGTAATGGGATACACACATGCCATTAGTAGGGCTAGAAGATATGCACTCTGTCTGATCCTGCAAAATACAAGTGTGTGTGTGTGTGTGTGTGTGTGTGTGTGTATATGAAGAGAGAGAGAGATGTGCTCAACATCTAATGTGTATGTGTGGGTGTGTGGTGCATTTCTGAATGAGTGAATGTGTGTGTGTGTGTGTGTGTGTGTGTGTGTGTGTGTGTGTGTGAATGTGTAGGCCTGTGTGTGTGTGTGTGTGTGTTTGTGTGAGTGGGCGCGGCGGTGTCTGTGTGTGAGGGCAGTAAGGTCGGTGAGATGTAGATGGCGGTCTCTTCCGTTCTCAGAATTCCGTGTTTCCAGAGCCACAGGCCAGCGGAGGAAAAGATGACATCATGGAGCCTCACACAACAATACAGTCAGGAGGAAACCCCTACAACTTGTGCATGCCTGTGTGTGTGTGTATGTGTATTTTGTTAGAACAATGTGCATGTGTGTGTGTGTGTGTGTGTGTGTGGTGTGTGTGTGTGTAAGGAAGAGAGAGAGAGACAGACAGAGAGAGAGAGAAAATCTCTGTGTCTGTGTGCATTTAAGGGGTTTCAATGTGTGTGTATGTAACAATGTGTATGTAGAGTATGTATAACTTGGTGTGTGTGTGTGTGTGTGTGTGTGTGTGTGTGAGAAAGAGAGAGAGAGAGAGAGTGTTTGTGTATGGATAAGCATGTGTGTGACAGTGTGTGTTTATGTGTGTGTGCATGCATGTGGAAAGAAATCCAAATTCCTTGCAGAGAAAAAGAGAGTCCAGGGAAAACGGGGGTCATGCACACACAGGCAGGGGGGGCGAAGGATGTCCCTCATGAATATATTATGGTTGGAATTCAGGGTGGCCTCTAAAAATGCCAGCTACTTTACTCATGAGTCAAGAGTGAGCGAAAGAGAGAGATGAAAAATAGAGACAGTAAAAGAGAGAGAGAGAAGAGAAAGTGGTGAAATTATTATTATTTTCCAGACCACACACACACACACACACATACACTTACACACATTTTCACCCACTTTGCTGTACACACAGTACGTCACGGCACACTCCAGAGGAAAAACAGTAAGGCTTTGAGTGTGTGTGTGTGTACGTGCATGTCTGGAAGGGTATAAGGAAGTTTCTGCAGCTCCAGACCAACATAGATGAGGTCACTACTCAAACACACACACACACACACAAACAAACACACACAAAACACACACACACGAAAAGATACAGTACAACTTTTGAAAAAAAAGAAAAGATGCTGCAGTACAAGTTGGAAAGTCACATGTAAAAACATGCTCACTCACACACACCATTCACACACACATTCACACACACACACAGATGAGAAGATAAAATAAAAAATACAGAGAAAGAGAAAGAGAGCGAGAGCGAGAGAGAGACACACAGAGAGAGAGACAGAACAAGCTAACAACACACACCACACACACACACACACACACACACATAACTCTCTCAGCACTGGGCTGGGCAAGCTGCCATAGTCAGCCAAACTCCACCCCCATTTTGGGTGTGTGGAGGTTTCTACGCTGCGGGGCAACTCAACTGCTGCTCTTCCAACACACAGAGAGTGAGAGAGGGAGGGAACACACAGGACAGAGAGAGAGAGAGAGAGAGAGAGAGAGGGCGTGTGTGTTTGAGAAAGAGAGAGAGACAGAAAGAGTGAGTGCAAGAGAGAGAGAAGTGTGGCTGTCCGGAAAAAAAGAGGGGTGGAGACGCCCAGAGAAGAGCAGAGAACCTGGACGCTGACCGAGTTTTCCCAGGCTTCACTTGAGCCCAGCAGCACTCAGCTCAGCTCAGCTCAGCTCTGCCCTGCTCTGCTTAGCTCCCCTCAGCTCAGCTGACACCACAAGACTCTCGCCAGGCAGGGAGCCAAGACCTGGATCCCAAGGACCAGGACGAAGAAGAGCCGAAGCCGAGCCCCCCCCCCTTATCCAGACGCTCCCAAGACGTTCAACCTCCCCCCCTTTGCCCCAGCCCCTCTCCTGCCCTGCCACCACCAGCAGCCATGGGAGAAGACGCCGTCATGGCCGAGCGGAGCAGCATGATCAGCGGCAGCGTCCACGAGAGCCAGGAGCTGATGGTGCCTAGCCCCAGCCCCACCCAGTCCTCTCCCAGCCACAGCCTCTCGCAGCTGGGCACCAACGCCGGCCCTGAGCCCGGAGCTCCGGATTCAGCGGTGTCACCGCCGTCCCCGACCGCCGGCGGGACTCTCCCCAGGGACGGCGTGTCTCCGACGGGCCAGGTGAACGCCATCACCGTCCTCACCCTGCTGGACAAGCTGGTTAACATGCTGGACCAGGTGCAGGAGAACCAGCACAAGATGGAGCAGCGGCAGGCCGACATGGAGGGAGCAGTGCGTGGCATCCAAAACGACATGACCAAGCTGTCCAAGAGCCACACGTCCACGTCCAACACGGTCAGCAAGCTGCTGGAGAAGAGCCGCAAGGTCAGCGTCCACATGAAGGAGGTCAAGGACAAGATGGACAAACAAGCCGGCCAGGTTAAGAAGCTGGAGGCCAACCACGCGCATCTGCTCAAGAGAAACAACTTCAAAGTACTCATCTTCCAGGCAAGTCCTGCAGAGTGTTTGTGGGGGGGGGATGTGGGTGTGTGTATGTGTGTGTGTGTGTGTGTGTGTGTGTGTGGGGTGGGGTGGGGGGAAATTGCAATGCATGGAAAGTTGCATAATATAAGGAAAGCCCCAGAGTGTGTGTCTGTGTGTGTATATGTGTGCATGTATATGTATTAGTTGTAATGGATCATGTTGTGTTTGTTTGCTGTGGTGTGTGGGTGTTAAAGTGTGTGTGTCTGTGTCTGTGTATGAGTGTCTGTGTGTGTGTGTGTGTGTGTGTGTGTGTGTGTGTGTATTAGTTGTAGATTACTGTAATAGGATAAATACAGCCTCAACATTGTCTTCGATGGGGGCAGCATTTCACTCTAAATGTGTGTGTATTTTGGAACACACGGGAAAGGTTACAATTATCCCACATTGTGCATGTGAAGACGTGTGAAGGAGCATGAGTTTTGTGGTTTGGGATAATTGGTGTGTCCAGTTGGAGAGTAAAGGTTACTGGAACCGGATAATCGTAGTGTGTGGACAGGGCAGGAGGCTGAGAGAAGTACAATACCTGGCCAGATATGACACCATGACACCCACCCACCCACACACACACACACACACACACACACACACACGGAGGAGATCTATGCTTCGGAGATGGACTGGAGTGGAGTAGAAGTGAAGCTACAGGCATGACGGCCACTGTACTGTGATCTCCTTGCATGAAAGTACTTGGAAATGTGGTTGCCATGGGAGTGGAGAAAAACACAGGTTCACAGAGGGGGGAAACTGAGTCAGTGTGTGTGTGTGTGTGTGTGTGTATGCGTGTGTGCATGTGTGTGTGAGAGAGAGAGAGAGAGTGCTTGTATGTGTATATCAGACTATTTATCCATGTTAAACATCTCCAGGGAAACTTGGTTGGTATCTCAAATATCTTGCCTGTGTAGTATGCCTGTGCATTGTAAAGAGAGAGAGAGAGAGGGAGAGGGAGACACAAAACAGAGTGAGAGAAAGAGAGCAAAAAAGAAAAGAGAGAAAGAGTGAGAGAGAGGAACAAAAAGGAAAAACTGAGA